>WNGS01165503.1:10319439-10345747 GCA_020271785.1 Procambarus virginalis | reverse complement strand
ATCCACGGTCCACAACGTATGGGGTCAGCCCCGGTCAACACACCAGGTCATCCCCTGGTATCACACATCCAGGGTCATTATCTTCCCAAGAGGTCACCAATAACCAGGTCAGCCCGCCCTATCAGGGTCAACAATATAGTCGCATGTGTGTCTATTCCCTATCGGGGGGGGCAACACCTACATCTATAACCAGGGTCAATCTCCCCGGGTCAACACATGAACCAGGGTCATTCCCTCGGGCCACAACCAGGGTCATCCCCGTAGGGTCACATAACTCCACCTTGTGTTAGCATAATGGAAATCATAACCCCCGCCAGTTGGCTCTATACAGACAACTTCGGGTCATTACACTCCCTACGAGCGTCTATACACAACCACGGAGTCATGCCCAGGGTGCAACACATATGGCGGCATTGTGTCGATTCCTTCACAAAAAAGTTCAGTCAACACTATCGATAACCAGGGTCATTGTCCCAGTCACCAACCAACAGTGGTTGGTCCACTCCCGTTTGAGAACAGGGTCAACACTGTGTCCAGGGTGGTCATACATTGGGGCACCAGGTCATAACACCGTTAGACCAGGCGATCAATGCTTCAACCAAGTATCACCAGAATGATCAAATCACAACAGGGTCATCCAAACCCCGAGGGACTCATACCAACACAAGGGGGGGGGGGGGTAGCAATACGAACATCACAGGAAGTTCAGGCAGACACAACACTCAGTGATGCCAACTAGCAACCTCTGGTCATCGCGCCGCTACGGCCCTCTATCACAGACGTGCGGTAGCATCCTCAGGCTCACCACACCCCAGGGCGGCCGACAAACGCACATCCATGCAGGTCAACTGACTAGCAACCAGAGGAGTCAATCCCCAGTGTCAGACTACAACAGAGGGTCTATCCAGTGGTGCAGCAACCAGGGTTATCATCGCCAGCGGTAAAAACACCCATGGGTACATCCCTAGGCGCCGACACAACCGGGTCATATCCCAGTGGTCAATCATAAACAAGGGGTCACTTTCTACCCCCCCCCCCCCCCGAGAGTCATATCATAACCAGGGCGTTCATCCCAGGGTCAACATAATGACTAGGGGTCATCCCAGGGTCAAACACAGACTCTTATGGGTCATTACACCAGATGACCCCCACAACAAGCCATGGCTTACAATCCCTTTAGGCGTCACGAATACCATTGTCGTTCATCCCTAGGGCCTCAAAACATACCAGGGGTCCATCCAAGGTGTAAAACACCCAGAGGTTCAAGATGTTTATACTTATTATGAAGTAGCAATTTACATCACAATCCCCCAGCGAGTCAACAGTAACAATTGGTCATAACAGAGGTCAAAAACAACCATGGGGATAATCCAGGGTCGAACACACAACCCACGGGCAGCATCCCCATGCACTGTGTCAACACAAACGCAGGCGGGTCATCCCAGGTCAACACAACCAGGTGTTTCACACCTAACCAGGTAGTCATTCCCAGCTCCGTCCTTTCCAGATTCAACAAGCAACCAGATCGGTGATTCCCTCAGGGTCAGACACAACCAGAGTTCACACGAACAGCGGTCACCACAACAGGTCACACAAACCATGGGTCCTCATACCCAGGTCAAACATCCTACTAATCTATAGTTCCATCCCAAAGGCGTCTCACCACAACCTCAGCGCTCGCGCGTCATCCCAGAGATGTGTCTTAAACATAACCAGAGAGTCATCCTCCAGGGTCAACACAACCAGGCTCATCCCAGGTTCAACATAACCAGGGTCATCCCCAGGTCAACACAACCAGGGTCATCCCCAGTTTCAACATAACCAGGGTCATCACCAGGGTCACCACAAAGCCAGGTGAGAAACACTAACCAGGGTCAACAACAACGATGGCGTCATCCCATGCGGCGATCAAACACAACCAGCGTTCATTCCCTATGGACTAGTCCAACCCAGCTATGACCAGGGTCATTCCCATGCGTGTCTAACACACCTCAGGGCCTCACACATCAGCTCTAGCAGGTCATTTATTACACAAACAGGCCTTGCTCACACAACACTGATGGAGGTCAGTATCCCAGGGCGTCACAAATGACATCTGTGTCATCCCCAGGGTCCACACTATACCAGGGGCTTCATACCCCCCAGGTGTCAACACAACCCGGGCTGTCATGCCCCATGAGTTCTATCTACACAACCAGCGGTAGTCCCCAGGGTCACCATGCCAACCCCGGGGTTCATCTCCCATGTGGTCAACATAACAGGGTCACCCCAGGTCAAGCCGACAACAGGGCAGTCATCCCCATCTTGGTCACACCACAACAGGGGTCATCGCCAGGAACGTCAAACACATACCATGGGGTCAATCCCCATGGGCTCACACTTCATTACCAAAGCGATTTTCTCGATCATCCATGCCAGTGGGTCTCACCACACAACTAGGTCATTCCAGGTCTCAAACACCACCAGTGTCATTCCACCACGGTCATGACAAACCAGGGTCTATCCCCAGGTCAACATCACCAGGGGTCTTCTGTTATACTCCCCAGGGATCACTTACTCACGACCATGGTCATCCCAGTCAACACAACTAGGCATCCCCCAAATCCCCGGTCAACACTAACACAGTGGTCAATCCCGTAGGTCTAACCAATCCAGGTCAATCCCATGCCGTCAACACAACCAGGGGTCATCCCCACGGTCAACACCAGGAGGTCTATCCCCAGGGTAAGACACTCAACGCACGCACACGGCACGTAACCCAGAGGTCATACACAACAGGAGATCTATCCCCAGGGTCAACACAACTAGTGGTCCATTCTCCAGCCGTGTCAACTTCCCACCCCACCCCCCCCCCCCCCCCCCCCCCGATACAACCAGTGGGTCATCCAGGCCACTGTCAACACTACCGGTCATACTCTTCCCAGGTCACACGACAGTGGTCATCACCGTCGTCAACCACATACCGCAGAGTCAACAACACTGGTCAACAACAACAGGTCAACACCACCAGGGTCATCCCCAGGATCTAGCAACTATGCGGTACAACATCAAACCAGGGTCACAAACCAGGGTCAACATCCACAGGCAGTCCATCCCCCGGGTCAACACAACCAGTTTTTTTTTTTTTTGGCTCAAAACCACAACTACAGGAGTCACACAACCAGGCTCAAATTACCGAAAATCTATCATACCAGTAGGTCAATTCCCTATATGCCCCGATTTCATTCCCACAGACCAGGGTCATCCCCAGCCGGTCCAACTAACCAGGCGTAAGTCCAAGCGTCAACACACACCAGGTCTTCCGATCTACCCCCTCACACCCACCCAGAGGTATCCTCAGCAGCGTCAAAAGAACAGAGGTCAAACAACCACACAGGGTCGAACAAAAAAAAAAAAAAAACAAAAAATATATAGCGTCAACACGAACGGGTCACACAACCAGCTCGACACAAGGCAAACAAGCTATCGAAGATACAATAAACTACATATTGTTTAAATGGCCGCTTCTATCACATCTCTCCGCACCTCAGTAGCTCACACCACAGCTGCGTCGTGCCACGCCTCCACTGGCTACCTGCAGCTGGTCGCGTGACCACTACAGACTACCGAAGCTACAGTCTGGTGACAATCCAAGTCCCGACAGCTGGTCGGTGACCCTGCCTAGCTACCTATCTATGCCTGATCTACGGTGACCTCCAAGTACCCCCGGCAGCTTATGTTCGGGACCCTGTCCAGGTACCTGCCCAGCACTGTAGTCGGTGACCCCTCCATAAGTTAGTCCAGAGCATTTAATATTTGCGTTTCCAGGTGACCTCCAATCATACCTGACAAGACTGCAGTTCCCCGGGACTCCTCCAGGTACTAGCCAGCTGTCTGTGACCTTCCAGGTACCTGACAGATGGTCGGTGACCCTCATGACCTTACCATGCAGCTGCCGTTCCCCCCCCCGTTGCACAATTCGGTACTGCAGCTCGCTGTCAGGTGACCCT
The DNA here is from genome assembly GCA_020271785.1 of Procambarus virginalis. Classification (NCBI taxonomy): domain Eukaryota; kingdom Metazoa; phylum Arthropoda; class Malacostraca; order Decapoda; family Cambaridae; genus Procambarus; species Procambarus virginalis. Next base: position 10,341,758 of record WNGS01165503.1, on the reverse strand, counting down.
ACATCGTACCTTCGAAGGCTTGGTCGTGAAATCCTACAGCAGTACCTGCCCTCCAAGGCATAAGCAGTACGGCTTAGATGTCCCTCACAGGCTACTGCAATTGCTCGTGAGTTGTATACCCTCCTTAGCGTACTAAAGCATTAGCTGACGAGTCTGTTTAGTGGATCCATTACATTCCCTCCTCCAGTACTGCCATTGCTGCATCGATGACGCCTTACTCCGGTAGCCTGACTACCTCGAGGGTGGACCCTCCATTCGATCTACACAGTCACCTGCAACCACACCATGCTACGTGCGTATCATCATCTGTGCCACGGATTGCGTACTCAGCAGTCCTATGAACATGACATTGACTAGTATGTTAGAGCGTAGAACATACTACATTGCTGCCTAGACTCCAACATATTATACATTATCAAATTCATTCGAGCATACCTATGCCTCCCCCCCCCCCCCTCTTTTTTTTTTTTTTTTTTTTTGCCTCCATTGAGATAGTTTGCCCCACCCCCCAATTCATGTTGCACCTCGACCTTTATTTACCGAAATCAGCTACAGCCGTCCGCTTATTCTCTTGACACACTATTAACTATTACTGTATGAAGACGGCCGCCGACGGAAGACGACGCCCAGGCAATTGCCTCGCAATCAATGACCTGGAAGCCGAGAGAAGACCTGTGTGAATTGCGGAGTAAGAGGACGGGAGAGCGGCTCGAAGGGGAAGCGGTGAAACAGGAACAGCAAAACATGTCATCACTGATCAGTTTGTTACTTCAAATAACTTCTGCTTGAGCAATCCCGGAGCTCAGTGAACTGAAAGAGTCACGACAGAGATACACGAGTTAGATTATTATAATACAAGACGACGATGTAAATGTCAACATTAAGTACATAAGAAAATGACGGGTATAAGCAGAGAGAGAATCTTGAGATAATTCATAAAGAATTAAATCACCATTTTCACTGATAACTCGTCTAATCCTACTAAAGAGGAATACATACTTCAAAAGCATACATAAAGACTACATAATGTCTGGAACAACAAACACTGCAATTGGAAATGATATCTCCTAAAACGAAAATGAAGAAAAAGCAGGTATTGAAAGCTGTGCATTTTCGATGCAAGCAGTGCTAATTGCCACTGTTGTAGCATTAAGAATCCACGAAAGTAACTACAAATTTACAGTGATCTACACTGATTCAAAATAGCACCTCAATGCCTTAAAAAAATAGCCAGAAAACTTTGGACGAAAGAGAGAGACTGACGGCCGTAGGAGAGAATCAGTAATAGCGAGAATTCGTCTTGGATAAAAATATCCATGGAGATTCGGATGGAAACAACAGCTGAGCAGCAGAGCTGTAGAATTTATTTATTTTATTTATTATTTATTATTTATTATTTATTTATACGAAGGTACATCGGGTTGTGAGGTACACACATTGGTGTTGAATGCTGCATTCTTGCTAAGACAGTAGTACTCATTGCGTTTCGGTCAGGCCCTTAAGCTAACTTTTAAATGTAATGACATCATCTTGACCACTGCCAGGGGATTGTGCATATCTAAGAGACATAAGATACATAAGTAAAGTAATATACCCCACATTGAGTTAGGACAACACAACTTGTCAAATACAGGTCCCTTAAAAGATTCCCGAATTTACACCCGCATGTTAACGTATGTTTAAGGTGTTGATGAGAGTTAATCGTCATGCTTGATAACCTGTTCACTTGAGACAGTTAAGTAAGTCGCTGCAGCATCTGATGAATGATGCTGCACAATAATCGCATTTTTTAAAGGGGGGGGGGCAAAAAATAAACAAAAAAAAATAGTTAAAGGAGCCATTACACCTTTTATAGATGATGGAAACATTCAAACATCAACAATATTTTTCACATTTTTATGTAAGAAAGTGGGCAATATTCTAAGATTTTTCACAAAGTTATAACCACTTTAAAAAAAATTGTTTTTTTTTTAGATTATAGGGCTCTGAAATGGGACCAACTGATTTTTCATAATTTACAACAATGATCTTGGTACTTGAGTAACCAGTAATATTAGCAAGTGTGTGGACGATACAAAGATGCAATGGCAAATGTTGTTTAACGTTGATAAATTCAAATTCCTTAACAAAGAAAACAACAATGCTATGTAACACATCAACATACAGCCATGGTCATATTAAGTGTGAGAGAGGCAGTCAGACAATGAGAGAGCCTGGGAGTCAGGTAGACCAAGTTGTGAGAGAGACTTGGGGTCGTGGTTAGACCAGTTGTGAGAGAGACTTGGGAGTCATGTTAACCAAGCTGTGAGAGAGAGGCTGGGAAGTCGTGGTTAGACCAAGTTGTGGAGAGACTTGGGAGTCATGGTTAGACCAAGTGTGAGAGAGACTGGGAAGTCGTGGTTAGACCAAGTGTGAGAGAGACTTGGGAGTCATGGTTAGACCAAGTTGTGAGAGAGACTTGGGAGTCATGGGTAGACCAAGTTGTGAGAGAGACTGGGAGTCATGGTTAGACCAAGCTGTGAGAGAGGCTTGAGTCGTGGTTAGACCAAGTTGTGAGAGAGACTTGGGAGTCGTGGTAGACCAAGCTGTGAGAGAGAGGCTTGGGAGTCGTGGTTAACAGTAACCTGTGGTCGGGAAAACTATGCATCAGCTCACGAAATAAAGCATTCAGGGTGATGAAATTTATAATGAGAAGCATCAACAATATGACTCCCGTGGTCAGCCAGGAGAGAACACTGTGAATGCATGCAGAGTTGATGATTGAGATTTAAAATGTCTGGCGAAAGATTCAGAAGCTTTGAATAGAACAAAAACTCATTATAAGAAAACCTGAAAAACGATGAGGGCAAGAATGATCAGCAAATCATTGAGGCAATGATATAAAAATGACAGCAAGGAGGAGGATCTCAGCATTTAACAAGTATGGAGGTTAGGTAATCCTTAGTAAATCTGATACACATAACTGTCGCCAATCTTGAACATGGGAGGAGGATGCTCACAGGTGCACATTTACTTCAAGACAGAGGGTATAACAACGTTTACATCCCAAGACCTCAAAGAAGAACAGCAAGAAACGACAAAGAACTGAGAGACAAACTAAAGGAGTTAACAACACTGACCAGTACAAAGACTCGAAGCTAAGGATAGGGAGAGGAGATTATGATGACAGTGGATGGAAGGGAGGACTGAGCCCTCACCCAGCGGGCAGAAATAACCCTATATACTTCTGATGACAACTAGGCACATAACCAGTGACAATGTACAGAATAACAGCGTGCAAAAAGCAGGAACAATCTCTCGGCCTCGTGGGGAAATTTCAGAAGGTTCTAATTGCTTCTACATAACTGCAAGGAGCATAGTAATAATTTGATTCACTATGTGCATGCACTGGGGCCGAGAATCCGTACATCACTGACATTAGTGAAACATAGGGGACAGGATGACATAACTGATTGGGAATTCCATCTTCCAGGGTACCATCGGCCTTTCAGAAAGACAAAACGATACGAACAGGTGATTTAACACAAGCTGGCTGAAAATAGCACGGTGGCCGCCGTAGCAGTTTTAATAAGGAAAATACACCCCATGTAACAGGTTTCCATTAATCTAATTATATGTTCTGAAAATCCCATTTAGAGTGGCGTGGTACTAGCAAAGCTTGTGGTCGACAGGTCACGACCATTTCCAACGATCTTGTAAACACTGGCTTGGTCCGTGTGACGTCAGAGGCATCACGCCACCCAAGGTTGCTGTGAGTAGTTCAGGCACCATGTGCCTCCTCTCATTGTCTCTTTTTGAAGAGACTAGGAAACAGTGTAAGGGAGCCTGCCAGTGTAGGCTGGCCGCACTGGATCCTCATTCTGTCGGTGTTGATCCAGCTGTAAGACGTGTCACCCCGTAGTTGCGGCCACAACTACGAGGCCTCCGTCTAAGTGGGACACTAAGTTCATCTTGATATCTCCATTCCATCAACGTGGGTCCGTCTAAAGAATCGGGATTCGTGACTATAGGAATTCATGATATTATGAGTGAAACGAGAAATAGAGAGATTGTTTACCACGAGGTCACCCGCAGAGTGATTCAAACTGTACCGGGTTGTATCTCTAATATTCCGTGACAATCTGTTATCAATTTGTTACGTTAAGTGATCTACAATGGTTAAGCATGTACCAAGTAAGCTGCGAAGTGGTTCTCAAGTGATATACAGAAATTCCTGCACTACCGTGTACCGTCACTCCGTGTACCTTAATATGTGGTCACCACCTTGTGTCACCAACGATGTTACCCCATGTGTTCGGTGTCTTCACCAACCTGTGACACCAAACGCGCTGCTCACCCCCCCCCCCGGTTAGAACGCGCTAAACTCACCCTTGTGAGCCAGTCACCCCACACTCCGTGAGGGTGCCTCTTGAAGCCCACACCACCTGACTACCGTACTCCATGTGTGGAGAGTGCTGAATAGATCTTCAATCAACAGGAAAATTCATCACTGCATGTATGGGGAAGAGATTGAATGGAATAAGGCCGATCTAATGTGAGTACTAAATTTATCTCTGTATTGTGTTTAGTGCGTTACGATCTTTGTGTAGATTTCAGTATCAACCTCACGACTTGACGTTGTCTTTATCACCTGTACGAGTGAGAGAAGCATTGTCGAGGAACGCACGAAAGTGACAGTTACAGTACGACTGAGTGATTACTCTAAATTCGTCTCTGGGTGTGTATGGTTACACGTATTTACACATTTAGTCAGGCTGTACGAATGTATTGAACATTGAGGTTCAGTTCAATATTATACTATTCTGATTATAGATTTCCATATGTAGGCTTTGATATAATTTCAGAAGAAACCAGTGAGTCCAGAGAGGTAAGAGTTAGTCTGATGTGATACCCAGAAATATTGATAACTGTGTTTATTTGTCTAATTCAAAGTGTGATTATTAATTACATTACGAATGTGTTGTGTTGTGATTTGCTGTGGTACTGAGTGACCACTGTGAGTGAAGATTGTCACCGTTGTGTCTGATTTGTCACTGAGACAAGCAATTGTATATCTTATATTATTAACTGAAGAATCAGTAACGTATTCCTTGTTGTGATTAACTGTCCGTTGAGGCAGTGTAAATTAACGTAATTAAGGGAAGTGACAAAGTTTTGTTGGTAAGCTGTCTTGAGTGTTAGTGTCGTATTAACGTAATTCGTCTTGATTAATTAGATGTCCGTGTGACAGTAATTAATGTAATTACTTGCTGATTGTTAAATTGTCTTGGTGACAGTAATTACTGTGGGAGAATTATTTTTTTGACTGTTGGACTGTCGGAGCGATAGATTATAGTTAACGTAAATAACCTTCGGTTGTTGACGCAGTTGACAGTAATTAACGTAATTAATTGACGTTATTAATTAGCGCAATTAACTAAATTGTTGTTTTGATTAAATTGATTGAGAATCAATTGTTCTGGTCTGTGTAACAGAACGGTAAAGTAATTGCTGTTGTTTTGATTGCCGTCCTTAGAGACATCTGTTAACGTAATTGCGAGTGTTACATGAGACTGTCGCAGTGACCAGTCTTGATGTGTCTTGAAATATTTTGTTTAGATTTTTTAAATTTAAAAGATAAGACTAACAAAGTTATTATTGACGAATACATCAGTCTCAACGAATACATAAGTAATCACACTAGAAATTAGACAACATCCACTACCTACACAAATGTTTGAGGCATGTCAAGAGAAAGAATTAGTAGTGTAAATGAGGACTAGAACGCTGCACAACACCTGAGCAGGCGAGCCAATTAGGCCCCCCTGCTCAGGTATTGCACAGGGCTCTAGTCCTCAAGGGTTTGGGGGGGGGGGCGGGGGTTCGTGCGCATGTGATCTTGCGGTGAGATGAGTGCCCCGACCGTGCGGCACTAGTCCTCAGGTAGAATAATGTGTAGGACTGTCTCCGTGTGTGGGATGTGGGTGGAGGGGAAAAGGGGGGGGTATTTGTTAGTAGGTGTGTGTAGCATATGTACAGGTGTGTAATATGAAAATATACGTGTAGATAGCATAGAGTTAAGCAAGATATGTAGTTATATATAAATAGTTAAATAAAAGTAAGTAGGGTCGAGAAGGCTATGTTGAGGGAGGAGAGGGGGAGCCCGAGTCAGCGGAAGGCCCGCCCAGGAGATCGACGTTTTTTAGGTGTATGGTTAGGGAAGGGCGTGTGAAGCTGGTGAGAGGAGTGAAGAGGCCCACCCAGAGCTTTAGCTGGCAGTGAGCCTCACACTCTCAATCTCATGTTAAACACTATGTCTGTGGTATGTAGGAAAAGGCTGGATGACAGAGTGGAGTGTGTGTATATTTCCAAAACGTTGGGGCTATCTTATCATCGTCCGCCACCGTCGTGGGTTGGAGACCCAGGAGGTCTCTGCTCTCCGCTGTCGCCGACAGTCAAGGGGTACCCAAGTCTTGTGTTTTGAAAGGCTATCCTGTCCAATCTCCCTTCCGTAGTGGTAGGGGGCGTCAACAACACAGCACGCAGAACTTAAACATTATTTCTCAGCCTAATATCCCATTTACGGCTGTAGAGGTAAAACACTAGTATTTTTAAACAATATGTCTGTTTTATGTAGGAAGGGGTGGATGGCCAAGTTAAGTGTGTATATTTGATCAAAAACATGTAATTTTCTCACCTTAGCCTCCAGCAGCGTTATCACCTACTGCCTCTGGCAGCCTAACCCTTCATTACCAGGTGTAAGAGGAGTGAATCATTACATCATTTGTTTCGTGTCACAGCCCATGTTCACAGCAGGGCGTGTGGGCGATGAGTGTAGTGTGAGCGAAGCATGCATATTATTTGTAAACAAAGGAAGGTCCCTCACACCCCCGCCCCTATCCCTCACACCCCATCCCGATCCTTCAACCTTCGCCTCTGAGTAGCACATAGGCACTACATGACCTCATATGCATGAGGGGGCACATACCACATGTTGAGGGAGCGAGCATTCTGGGCGGGCTACCTCTTTGATGACGAGCAGGTTTTTAAACCTGCTCGTCATCAAAGGTTTAGGGCGCGGGCTACGCTCATCTCACCGCAGGACCACACGTGCGCGCACCCCCCAGGGACCTCCCCCCCCCCCACGAACCCTTGAGGACTAGAGCTCTGTGCAACACCTGAGCAGGGGGGCCTAATTGGCTCACCTGCTCAGGTATTGGGCAAGGTTCTGGTCATCATTTGCACTACTAGAATTAAGTTATATTCCTACAACTAAGATATGATTCCTTCCTATATTGAGGGAATCATTCACTATCTCACCTTCAACAATCTTAGTAAAATCAATGCAACATAGTTTGGTCAAAATAAATCCTGCCTTACAAACCTGCTCACATTTTTGTAAACGTTAACCAGGTATTCAGACAAAGGACTTACAGCAGATGTAATACAAGTGGTCTTCTTTTAGGCTTTCGATAAGGTACCAAATGAAATGCATTAAATTACAAGAACATGGAATAAATTGTGTTATACTAAAATGAATATAATAATGGTTAAAGAAAAAAAAAAGCGTCCTGAACGTAAATGAATCTGACTAGATAAATGTAGTAAATGGGGTACCAAAAGGCTCCCTTTTGGTCCCATCCCATTTTGTATTATACATCAATGACATAGACAAGAATAATACAACCCACATCCTCAAATTTGCAGATGACACTAAGATTTATGGTAAAGTAGGAAGTGACAATGATAGAGGGTTTACAAAGATCTCTACTTGAACTCCATAAAAGATCAGAAGACACGTAAGTGCTTTTAATTATTAAAAAATGCAAGACCTTGTTTGTGGGACATAGCAGTGCACATCACAATTACCTAATCAACAACATTACCTTGTAGCAGATTAATGACGAAAACGACATTGGAGTTAGAGTCTACCAATTACTGAAATTTTCAGACCACTTTTTTAAAACGTCAAATGCAACACAAACTTGAAGCAACGGTTTCAAACTCAGTAACCTACAATGCAAAACAGAAAACAGAAGCTGCTTGTTCACACACAGGAGTAAAAACTCATGGGACCTCATAACTGCTGAAGCCGTAAATGCCAAAACACTGCTGCAATTCTAAATCCAGCTTCATAACATCTCCAGGCTTTGTCAAGCCAAATGCTTTCTGCCCTTATCGAGACCATTTTCAGATACTTAGCAATAGTTTTAGTTCAGAATCTACTTTGGTTGCATTCAGAACCCTATATGGAGATTTGAAACTTACTGCTTAATATATACTTCACAGGCAGGTAAATTTAATTATTAATATCTGAATAATTAAGAGTAACGATGTTAATTATAAATGTGTGTGTGAATGTAATTGAAAATAGAATGGTAATAATACTACCTAAAACGTACTTTACAAACAGGTAAAGGTCAAATTAATTTTGGCTTAAAAGGAGTAAATCTATAAAACGTTTACAAAATTTACTTACAAGAAATTGCAACAAATTACATAAAGTTGCAACTAGGTACTTAAACGATAAAGGGTGGAAAAATAAATAATATTCTAATTCTGTAATACACAATTAAATGTGAAAGAAAAAACAATGATAATAATTAACATGCATGTAAATTATAAATAAATTAATATCTGATGAGATAACTAATTTGGTTATTGAAAGGTGGTTTATTATAAAAGCAAAGATTATTAATTGTCATAAATGAAACACTTAATATGTACAAGGTCGGCATATTAATTATAATAATATATAAGTAAGGAAAAATGGGTTTTGCATTATAAGGTTCAGTAAACACAGAATAAGAATGCACTCTGAAGCTGAAATAAAATAGAGATTCAGGGAGAGGATAAACTACAGTACACAGTAGCTTGTAGTTAAGAATGGGGAGGGGCTAGGTTAAGAATGGGGAGGGGCTAGGTTAAGAATGGGGAGGGGGTTAGGTTAAGATTGGGGAGGGGCTAGGTTATATGAAGTTACCTAAGAATGATAATTGCAGAGTTAAGTTTTTTATAGACAGTACTGAGGATGAAGTTTGCAGATGAGATTAGGGATTGTCTTGGGAAATTTAAATTCTTTGAGGTGATTCAGAGGCAGTAACTGGTTGATCAGGGATCCAGGGATCCTGGCAGTGGGAGGGGAGAGGAAAGTACCGAGTTGATCGTCATTAATAACTTCGTAGGATTTTTAAAGCTAATGTTCCTAGCTATTATTATGCCGTTTCTTGTAAAACATTGGCTTTATTCATGGTTACCAAAACCTTAATATCACTGTTTGTACAAATGTTTCAGCCTATGGTATCATTCGACTGGATAGCAAATATACCTAAAGGGGCTGTTTTCATCTCAGAAATAACACAGTTTTTTAAATCAATGGACTTATCAGATAGTTGGAAAGTTTCATCTTGCTAGGTCTATGCATTCCCCGTTATAAACCACTGACGTACTACCATGGGGTACGTGAACCCCTGGTTGAAAACTCATGTACGTGAATAATATTCAGAACTTTAAAGTTAGATATCCTGCAGGACACATGTAGGATATCGAACAATGCAGATTATGATGTTTATTTGTATACGTATACTGTCTATATTTCTTATTATGATGTCTTATTGTATACTTTTGTAGAATTAGCAAACTATCCATTGCTCACAACAAAAGTACAAAAGAAGTCTACTGCATATGCTAATATGTCATGATTTGTCTTAATACAACTGGTCCCTGACTCAGAAAGTGGGTTTCATACATATTATAATACAAATCGTAAATATATTTTAATATTATGCACTGAGTGTTTCTTCATATGTAGACCAAGACATGACTCTGTTGATTGTCATAGTTTTATACATAGAATGAAAAAACACAATACAATGAAAATTACTATATTTGTATATATTTTGTGATGAATGGATTGTATGGAACATATGATACTTGTCCTAAATCACAGGGGTCAGGGTTCGAATTCAAGGAGAAACATGTCTTTGCATATATTTTTCCATTTCCTTTCCGATTTAAATTTAAAATAATGCATGTGAATGTTGAATTGTCTATAATATTGCAGTATGAGATAATATTAAACTTTGCAAATAAGGATAAACAAAAGGCAGACTTACAAGAATGAGCGAGGCACCGAACACTACCACCCAGCCCCAGCCGCCGTCTGGTGCTACATTCTTCTCCTCCTCCCCGTCTCCATTACTTCCAACTTCACTTCTCTTTCTTATTATTTCTTCACCTGAAAGGTCACATTCACTAAAGATGGGCAAGTTCGATTCTTCATTTTCATTACACCGGTGGTTGTTCCTCATTGTTTCTAAGTTGGATGTAAAGCAAATGTACACTCAATGTTCACATGACAGGGCCTCCACTGCATTTTTCTTAGTGCTACCATTTGCCATTTCCTGAAATTTTTAAATTATAATTATATTTGTTGTTTATTGCGCCCGCCTCCCCCCATCACTCTGTCCAATTGCTCTTCGAGGATTACAGCAATGTTATCCGTGCCCAAAAGTGCCTCAACAAGCACACTGTTGGTGAGGACGATCTCTCAGGTCTCTTGTAATAAGGATCTTACTGTATCTGTTATTGATATAGATATATCTATATACATAAAAATAGAAATGTTGGTTTGTTAGAAATCGCTAATCTCCGAAAGTTCTTCACCGATTGCTTTGAAATTTCACACAACGTTCCATTTGCATCCGAGCGGGTATTTATATACATACTATATCGATATCACGTGTGTGGTGGGAAAAACATGCTTTTTATGAAAACTGTGTTTTTCATACGTTTTTTATGTGAGGGAAATCTTCGAAACCTCTTTACCGATTGTTTTGAAATTTTGACACAATGTTGCATTGGAATAGGCGACTTGTTTTTATATACCTACTTTAAACATTCTCACCTGTGACAGGGAAAAACATTTTTTTTTAACAGCGCCATCTGAAGGATGTAGGAGCAGCACATGCTTTAATCTCTGAAAGTTCTTCACTGATTGCCTTGAATTTTGACACAACGTTCCATTCGAACACGTGCGTGTTTTTATATACCTACTATTTAGATGCCAGATATGTGACAGGTAAAAACATGTTTTTTTTTAACAGCGCCATCTGTTGCACATAAGACCAACACAAGCTATGCAAAATATGTTACGATTCCATTACAATGTTTCGGATTGCATTGATAAATTGAATTTTTATAGATTTTGATTTATTTTCATTTTGATTTTAATTATTTTGTGTGACATTTCGTTGGAATTGAGCTGTGTTGTTTACCATACCGTTCATTTCGTGGGTATAGTTTATTGGTTTTTGTTATTGTTTTTCTTTTCGTTTTTTTTAACTGTTCTTGTTACTTTTCAGTGCAATTGGTGGTGAAATTGAGCTGTGTCGATTGATCTGCGTTTGAATTGAAATATTTCGTTAGTATTTTTTGTTTTTGTTTTGAAAACATGAAAATGGACAACACGTTTATTTCACAGCTGCAAATGTGCAACAAACAGTTATAAATCCACCTGCTACAGCGTTAACTGCTTTCTTCACGTTATGTCAAAATGACGTGTTTTGGGAAAACAATGCTGTATTTGGAAGTGCCTACGTAATACACATAGAATGCCAGTAGAAAATCATTTGAATGACGCAAACGAGGAGAGCGAATCGATGGACAACTTGGCATATTCAAATAAACTACGATAGGCAGACTGTACACCAAGCATCCTAATCAGGATGAATGCTTCTTTCTTTGCATACTGTTGGTAAATGTGCCCGGTCCAACGTCTTTCCTGCAATTGAGATTTGTTAAGTGGCATGATTTGTCAATATGCCACTTCCCATAGTGCATGTCAAGCTCTGAATTTATTGGACAACGATCGGCATTAGGATGACGCATCCAACACATCACATCCAAATCAAATTCGTGCATTGTTTGTAATCATATTGACCTCTGTTATCTCTGTTAAGCTCTCTGTTATCTCCAACAGAGTTATGGGATAATTATAAATTGCACATGGCTTAAAATATTATCCGTCGAATACGCAAAGAAAATTCAAATATGAGCATGAATTTTACAGCAAAAATCTTCAACGAAGCATTAATAATAACTGAAGACTTGTGTGTAGAAATCGCGAACAAAGTTTTAAATCAATTGGAAATGCCATCATCGAATCGAACTTCTGCTGCTTCGTTCGATGTAGAATTTCGTCGTGAACAAAATTACAACACGGGTGATCTGTTGTCGTATGTTTAATCAAATATTCCTGGGCTAACGCTTGAACAAAAAGACATTAACAATCATATAATTCAAACTGTCAATAACGAGCTTGGAGAAATCTTCTAAGATGCGCCAGTAGGAACTGGTAAAACCTTCTTAATTAGATTGATTCTGGCAGCATTTCGATCCCAAATGGCATAACTTTAGCTCTTGCATCGTCCGAAATTGCTGCGACATTGCTACCAGGTGGAAGAACTGCTTCTTCGACTTTGAAATCACCATTGAACATGCAATTCATTGAAACTCCCACGTGCAACATTTCCAACGCATCCGGCATGGGAAAAGTATTGCTGAAATGCAAACTTATTGTTTGGGATGAATGCACAATGCCCCCCCAAAAATAGTTCGAGGCTCTTGATCGATAATTGAAAGATTTGCGTGGAAACACAAACCATTTGGGAACACATTAATATTGCTTGCAGGAGATTTCAGGCAAACATTACCTGTAATTCCTCGATCGACACCAATGGACGAAATAAATGCTTGCCTGAAATACTCTATTTTGTGGCGCCACGTAAAGATATTTAAATTAACTACAAATATGCGTGTAGTTATGTAGCTACTGCAAAACGATCCATCAGCTGAGATATTCTCACTTAAATTTCTAGAAATTGGGAACGTAAACGGGCCGGGTGATCTGACCTTAGGACGAATTTCATTGCCTCATAACTTCTGCAATTTAGTGACATCAAAAGAAGAATTGGTAGAAAAAAATTATTTCCCAATATTGAAATCAATTACAAGAATCACGATTGGCTGAGTGAACGAGCTATTCTTGTGGCCAAGAACAAAGCGTCTACGACCTTAACAACATTATTCAGTATAACATTGAAAGCGAGGCAGTCACATACAAGTCCGTCGAAACTGTTGTGACTGCAGATGAAGCAATTAATATCCAACATAATTTTTTAATTCACTCGATCTGCCAGGGATACCATCACACGTACGGCAATTGAAAATCGGCTTGCCAATTATCATGTTGCGAAATGTCAACCAGCCAAAATTTTGCAACGCCACGCGCCTTGCAGTAAAAAAAATTAATCAGCGATGTCGTAGAAGCAACGATCTGACAGGACCTTTCAAAGGGGAATATGTCCTCATTCCTTGCATTCCTATGATTCCAACAGATATGCCATTTCAATTTAAGAAATTGTAATTTCCAATTCGATTGGCGTTTGCAATCACTGTCAACAAAGCTCAAGGCCAATCTTTAGAATTGTGCAGTTTATATCTAGACACGGATTGCTTCTCACGTGGACAATTATATGTTGAGTGTTCTAGAGTCGGCAAACCAGACAATCTCTATATCTCAACAGACAATGGAACAACAAAAAATATTGTATACCCACAAACATTGTGAAATTAAACATATTAGAAACGTGCCTTTCTCTTTTCTTTCTTTCCATTTAACCAGACTGAGCCACAGCAACGCGTGGCGGGTACTGCTAGTATGAATATAAAAACCTGCTCTGATGCGAAGGGAACGTTGTGTGAAAACTTCAAAGCAATCGATGAAGAACTTTCAGAGATTATCGATTATGAACAAACGAACATTTCTATTTTTATTTATATAGGTAGCTGTACCCGGCCACGCGTTGCTGTGGCTCAGCAACGCATGTGCGTTACTGAGCCACAGGAACCTTTTCCTTTCTCCCAGTCCTCCCCTCCATTCCCCCTATCCCCTCGTCCTCCCAACCGTTCCTCACTTCCTCGTCCCTTTTTCCTCCCTTTCATCCTCCACTACAGCATCCCATCGTCCTCATAACCATTCCCCACTCCACCATTCCCTCCTCCCTGCCACTATCTCCCACTCCCCTATCCCCTTGTCCTTCCTACCATTCCCCCTTCCCACATCCCCTTGTCCTCGCCACTATCTCCCACTCCCCTATTCCCTTGTCCTCCCAACCATTCTCCATTCCCCTCGTTCCCACCATCTCCAACTTCCCTGTTCCCTCGTCCTCCCCCACCATTACCCCCTCCTCTGTCCCCCTCGTCGTCCCCGCCATCCCCAACTCCTGTCCCCTCATCCTTCCCACCATTCCCATCTCCCTCGTGTGATGATCTGATGTTCCCATCAGAAAATTGGGAACATCAAATGATCTGGGGCTAGAATCATGAAGAAGTTACGCAAACACTTCAAACCTGTACATCTTTTCTCAATTTTTGGCAGCTTTGTTAACAATTACTAAACAGTTAATGAGCTCTGAAGCACCTGGAGGCTGTTCGTAACAATAACAACAGTTGATTGGCAAGTTTTCATGCTTGTAAACTGTTTAATAAATGTAACCAAAGCCATCAAAGATTGAGGAACAATGTACACATTCGTAATTACTTGCGTAACTGCTTCGTGAATCTGGCTCCAGATGTTCCTATCACTGAAATATAATAAAAACAGTTCAATAAACGAAATGAAAAATTATGAAAAAACAAAAAAAAAATAACTATACTTACAAAATGAATGGTATGGTAAACAACACAGCTCAATTCCAAGGCAATGTCACACAAAATAAGTCAATCAAAATTAAAATAAATCGAAATTTATGAAAATTCAATTTATCAATGAAATCGGAAACATTGAAATGGAATCGTAACATATTTAGTATAGCATGTGTTGGTCTTATGTGCAACAAATGACACTGTTTTTCAAATACGCTTATTTTTACCTGTCACATGGGTGGCATCTATATAGTAGGTATATAAAAGAGATGCGCCTGTTCAAATGCATCGTTATATCAAAATTTCAAAAGCAATTGGTGACGAACTTTCGGAGATTACAGCGTGTGTTATTCTTGCGTCCAACAGATGGCACTCTTTAAAAAAAAAATCGTTTTTTTCCTGTCACAGGTGACGCATGTATATAGAAATATATAAAAAGACGCGCCTATTCGAATGCAACATTGTGTCAAAATTTCAAAACAATCAGTAAAGAGGTTTTGAAGATTTCCCGCACATGAAAAACACACGAAAAACACTGTATTTCAGATGAAGCATGTTTTTTTTCCCCGTCACAGAAGTGACATCTATATAGTATGGATATAAAAACCTGCTCAGATGAGAATGGAACGTTGTGTGAAAATTTCAAAGCAATTGGTGAAGAACATTCGGAGATTAGCGATTTTGAACAAACGGACATTTTTATTTTTATTTGTATCTATAATATATATATATATATATATATATATATATATATATATATATATATATATATATATATATATATATATATATATATATATATCGGATTGGCCTCATCAGTCACACAGACGCTGCACCAGGATTGACAACCAGAGCGCAACTCCATAGTCTCCCGAGACTGAAGGATGCCTACTACTACCCTGTATGTAATCAATATTGTTAAATCAATATTGAAGTCCAGCGCAAATTTGGTTCCAAGGGGTTGTCATTGCCAGGGGGTGGTAATGGGGGACGAGCTCCCATGACCTATAAAATGCTCCTATATGGCATGCGTCTCAAATAGCCTCTGACAACCAAGTCCAACTCCTGGCCTGCACGGGTGGCTTAGTCTTTAAGTCCGGCGGAACTGCTTTTACCGACAGGAGAAGGGGCGAGGGCGTGCCTCTGGCGCCTTAAAACCAGCTGCTCCGGGTAGATGGGACTCGATAGCCTTGGAAGGCAGCCCATCTAGGGGAAGGAAAACCCCGATTTTAAACCTCTGCTGCCTTGCGGCCATACCCCTTTCTGGGAAAGGCTTCAGGAGTCAACCTCGAGGAAAAATCCGGAGTTGGAGCCCCTAAGGCAGTTCGTTGTTGACGTCGACCTCGTTCTGGCAGCTCCTGCGACGTTGCTGGAACCATGTGTATTGGCATTTGCCTTTCTATTGGATAATTTCAGCAACGTGGAGAGGGGGGATTTGCTGCATGGGTAACAGCTCCTCCTCCATATCTACCTACCCAGGCTTTGCGCCCTGGAGAGGACACTCCAGCTTCGCCTCACAGCGTCGAACCAACACGGGAAGCGACAGTCTACCGGTTTTAAGTCTTCTGCTCGATTGGCGAAGAGTGTGACGCCAGGGGTTGCTTCTGACGGTGGGAGGGGTCATCGTGCCCCACTGGGCAGCTACCGCCCGCCTCAAGCTGGGCAAACCCCAGCCAATAAGGTGTTGCCTCGCCACGGTCCGTTAACCTCACTGGGTGCGTGGGGTTTAGGGTGAAAACCGACAAGCGGCCCGACAACTTTGCACCAAGCAATATCATACCCAAAAAGAAAATATCAACTGCCCTAAAGCTGGGCACATGGAACGTCAGGACACTGACACCAGGTTTCTCTGACGACCTGCAAGAAATCAATGACGCCCGAAAAACAGCAATCATTGATAGGGAGCTGAGCAAACTGCAGATGGATATTGTTGCTCTCCAAGAGACCAGGCTCCCTGGATCAGGATCTGTGAGAGAGAGGACCTTCTCTTTCTTCTGGCAAGGAAAACCACCTGATGAGACCAGAGAACATGGTGTGGGATTTGCCGTCAGGAATACACTGTTGGGATACATTATGCCACCGATGGGGGAAACCGAACGAATTCTGTCTCTGCAACTGCACTCCCAAACAGGACCAGTCAATGTAATTAGTGCATATGCACCAACCCTGACTTCTCCAGCAGAGGCAAAGGAAAAATTCTACGATGACCTCAACAGAGTCATAGCAAGAATCCCTGTAAAGGAGCCACTGTTTATCCTCGGCGACTTCAACGCCAGAGTGGGTGCCGAGCACAACATTTGGCCCACTTGTCTGGGTCAATTCGGCATAGGGAGGATGAATGAGAACGGGCAACGTTTGCTAGAACTCTGCTGCCTTCATGGTCTCTGTGTCACCAACACGTTCTTTGGCACAAAGCCTCAACACCGAGTATCTTGGAGACACCCCAGATCCAAGCACTGGCACCAGCTTGACCTGATTCTTACCAGGCGTGCAAGTTTACCCAGTGTCAAGATTACGCGTAGCTACCAGAGTGCTGTCTGTGACACCGACCACTCCCTGGTCTGTAGCAGGGTCAAGATGCAACCAAAGAAGATTCATCACTCAAAAAAGACGGGCAGACCTCGCATCGACACCACTAAGACCCGAAACCAGGACAAGGTGAAAGATTTTGCACGAGTGCTCGAGGAAGCTCTCCCTGGCCCAGCCGGGGTCACTGCCTGTAAAAGATGGGAGCACTTCAGAGACGCTGTGTTCAACGCTGCCATTTCCACCTTTGGCAAGAAGACCAGCAGGTCGGCTGACTGGTTCGAGGCTCACTCGGAAGAGATGACACCTGTCATTGAAGAGAAGAGAAACGCCTTGGCAGCCTACAAAGCCTGCCCAAGTCAGCGCAACTTACAGATCCTTCGGGCCATCCGCTGCAAAGTACAGCAGAGCGCCAGGCGATGTGCCAACAACTATTGGCTCCAGCTCTGCTCCCAGATACAGACTGCAGCGGATACAGGCAATGTAAGGGGAATGTATGACGGCATCAAGCAGGCCCTCGGCCCAATCCAGAGGAAGACCGCTCCTCTGAAATCTGCCACTGGCGAGGTGATTCAGGACCAGACACTGCAGCTGAAGCGCTGGGTCGAGCACTACTCTGAGCTATACGCCAGGGACAATGTGGTCACCGAAGACGCCCTGAGCGCCATTGAGTGTCTGCCTGTGCTAATGGAGCTCGACAGCGAACCGACCCTCGAAGAACTCAGTGATGCCCTAGACTCCCTTGCTCCTGGTAAAGCTCCTGGCAAAGATGGCATTCCTGCTGAGACCTTGAAGTGCTGCAGAGGTAGCCTGCTCATGGAGCTGCATGAAATTCTCTGTCTCTGCTGGGAAGAAGGAGAGGTGCCACAGGACATGAGGGATGCCAACATCGTCACGCTGTATAAGAATAAAGGTGACAGGGGCGACTGCAACAACTACCGTGGAATCTCCCTCCTCAGTACTGTCGGAAAGCTGTTTGCTCGAGTCGCATTGAAGAGGCTCCAAGTACTTGCAGAGAGAGTCTATCCAGAATCACAATGCGGATTCAGAGCTGACAGGTCCACAATCGACATGGTCTTTTCCCTCAGACAACTGCAGGAGAAATGCAGGGAACAGAAGCAGCCACTCTTCATAGCCTTCATAGATCTGACGAAGGCCTTCGACCTCGTCAGCAGGGATGGCCTGTTCAAGATCCTCCCCAAGATCGGATGCCCACCCAGGCTCCTCAGCATCATCAGATCTTTCCATGAGAACATGAGGGGCACCGTGGTCTTTGATGGACTAACATCAGACGCCTTTGACATCCGAAGTGGAGTAAAGCAGGGCTGCGTACTGGCTCCAACCCTATTCGGGATTTTCTTCGCAGTTATGCTGCGGCACGCCTTCGGATCTGTCACGGAAGGCATTTACCTCCGGACCAGGTCGGATGGAAAGCTCTTTAACCTCGCCAGGCTGAGAGCCAAGACGAAGGTTCGGCTGAGGTGTCTGCGCGACTTCCTTTTTGCCGACGACGCAGCAGTCACTGCCCACTCAGCCGAAGACCTCCAACGGCTCATGACCCGCTTCAGCGAGGCCTCTCAGGCTTTCGGACTCACCATCAGCCTGAAGAAAACACAAGTCATGGGACAAGGAGTGGACTCCCCACCTGACATCGGCATCTCCGATTCCAAACTGGAAGTCGTTCACGACTTCGTGTACCTGGGCTCCACAATCTCTGACTCCCTCTCTCTTGATACGGAGCTAAACAAACGCATCGGTAAGGCATCTACTACCATGTCCAGACTGACAAAGAGAGTGTGGGCCAACAATAGGCTGACTGAGTATACTAAGATTCAGGTTTACAGAGCCTGTGTCCTGAGCACTCTCCTTTATGGCAGTGAGTCTTGGACACTCCGCGCCCGTCAGGAAAGACAGCTGAATGCCTTCCACATGCGCTGCCTTCGACACATCTTGGACATCACCTGGCAGGACAAGGTGACAAACAACAACGTCTTGGGGAGAGCAAGAATCACCAGCATGTACACAATGCTGAAACAGAGACGAATGCGCTGGCTCGGGCACGTTGTGCGAATGGGCGACGGCAGGATCCCCAAGGATCTCCTGTACGGAGAGTTGATGCAGGGAAAGCGTCCAACAGGCAAGCCCCAGCTACGGTACAAAGACGTATGCAAGAGGGACCTGAAAGCCATGGACGTCGATCTTGCTATATGGGAGACACTGGCTGCAGACCGTTCAGCCTGGAGGCAGTCTGTTCAAAGAGGTCTCTCCAAGTTCGAGGAGTCACTTGCCAAGGAATCGGAGGCAAAGAGACAGAGAAGGAAAGCCAGTAGCCAGGAAGACAGACCAGAATCGGACTTCGTTTGTGCTCGGTGTGGGATGGACTGCCACTCTCGGATTGGCCTCATCAGTCACACCAGACGCTGCACCAGGATTGACAACCAGAGCGCAACTCCATAGTCTCCCGAGACTGAAGGATGCCTACTACTATTATATTAAGATTACATGGTTATAAAAATATATGCTTATTGAACATTTTTTCACTTCATCTCTAGACACCTCTATACTCTATGTTGTTCTCTGGAATGCTTATTGTCTTTTTCTCTGAAGATTTCATTTTATACAAACACACTTTGGAACTTTCCGTTTAATGTTTCACACATTTCCTTTTACTTTTCCATGAATCTGTTTTCCATTTTCTACCTCAGAATATTATCCCTTATTCTTTACCTCACTGCCGTGTAGTTGTTTCTCGCATCTTTGTATCTCTGGTATATTTGAGGGTTTATTAAAAGTTTCCCACCAGACCTGGTGGGAGAGTGTTCTAAAGTTGAATAACTTCTCTTGTGTATGTAGGCAAGTTGTGCATTAAGTATAGACACAGAGTTCTCCCATATTAACAGGAATTTGATGAAAGAACGTGAGTAACCCCTCACTAGCTCTAGTTGCCCTTGGGAGGTGGTGATCTTTGGGGGGATTAAATACCCCAAAATTACCATCTCTTTTAAGGGTCTGAGTTTGGTGCAGTGGGTTAAAGGCGTACCAGTTATGCAAATTGCTGTAAGGCTTCTGTGCTGGCTAGGGTTCGAATCTCCTGGTGGGAAAGTGTTCTAAAGTTATATATATATATATATATATTGTGACGATAATCTCTTATCAGAGATTTAGCCTGCCATTTCTGCGAATCACTCCTGTCCTCATCAATCTACAAGATACGTTTGGTAGTGGCTAAACGTATCATAAGCTCGCCACACGTACCAGCAACTCCCTCCTTCCCCCCCACTGCTGCACCTGGTCGACGCGCCGAACCCTGCAACGGCCTAACTAGCAACTGCGACCATCCAGCTTCCTCATTGGCCGCCAACCAACACTCCACTCCGGCTCCCCACCAATCACAAGACCTCGCCAGTTATTGTTGGAGTCCCTTGCGTTTCTGCCAGCCAGAATATTGTGTGCTCGCAAGCTGTGAACTCCTAAGTGACTCACTCTGTGTGGTCAAGTAGAGGTTCATAGTTAGTGCATATATTCCAGCATTCATATTTTGCTTACTTTTGTATATCAATTCTCCTCCCCATTAACGTAATCTATTTTCATGTTTATATTGTTTATTGTTTTTGCCAGTAAGCCAAGTTTTTGCATTTATTTCAATTTGTGTTTTCTTATTGTTATTAAAATCCATATTTTTTATTATTGCTTTTCGTCTTTACAACCTTACCACAGATTACCAAATCACGCAGTCATTCTTTTTTTTTCTCTTTTTTTTTCCTTTTCTTTTTTTTTATATATTATGTGGCCCAGCACTGACACCTGCTAGTTGGAAGACTGCCGACCACCATTTCCAGCTCGTTACCGTCACATATAAATGGGGGCCTGTCCACGGAGTCACCTATAAATGGAGTTCTGTCCACGGAGTCACTATTAAATAGAGATCTGTCCACGGAGCTTCACTCAGGTTTGGTAATTGTGGTAAGCGCACTTGGCTCTTATTTCCCTTGCTTCCATTATTCACATTAATCATTCTTTATTTTATATGGTGCTGTGTATATTGTACATTACGGGAATAGCATATGGTGAGAGTGAGACAACTTTGGATTACGTGGTGACTGTAGGCCGCAGTCATACTCTTAATTGGTCGTCTCCCCCTTCCGTGTTATCCTCCGTGTTTAACATCTTTGTCCCCCAATATTTCTCACTTTTTGACAGATTATCACATAGGTACCCTGGTACTGTGGTCTGTCTCCGGGTCAATAGCACCCAAGTCCTGCAATCCGACTCTAGGAGGAAAAAGAGGGCTTTAGATCCTCTAGCACGAACTATTATTGGCGAATTGGGACCTCGCCGATAGTTCTCGTCAACAGTTGACACTCGCACCCCTACTCGTCGGTCAGACTGATGGTATTTACTTAAGGTAGGGAATTGGCGTTCTTTCTTTTGAGCACAAAAGTTCGCTAATTCTGTAAATACCATATTCAATTTCAGTGGGTACCATTGCTTATGTTCTATAGTGACTTGGCAAGGTATGACTACATTTTTTGGACTACCTCATTTATTTTGAAGCCATTTAGTGTTTCACTTGTATTCTAAAATTAGTTTTCACTAATTAGTAGGATTTTCTTGCCTTTATCCTCCCATAGTGAGTACCAGGTACAAGATTTCCTGCGACCTTATTCATTTACCATCTTGAATTTACTTTAATTATTAATAATTCCCACAGGATAGGTATCAGTTGCCACGTTTCCTGTTTCTGACACTCGCCACATTCTCACTATATTCATATCCTTTGTTTTGCTATATTTTCACCATGTTCCGCTTACAAGTTTTCAAAGCAGATCCAGAAAGTGAAATAGGGACCTTACGTCACGCTAAGAGGATCGATTTGTTAACTCTTGCACATGAGTATCACTTAGAAGTTCCTGTTGGAGCCAACAAATTTGCCATTAATAATATGATACTGGATCACCTTACTGATGAGGTATTATAGATTCTTCTACCATGAACAGCACCTTATTTCAGATAAAGATGACTTGAGAGAGATAAAGCTCAAATTGGAACTTGCCACGATCGAGCTACAGCAACAACAAAAGCACGGCAAGCAGAGACGTGAAGCTGCA
>WNGS01165503.1:10280322-10291958 GCA_020271785.1 Procambarus virginalis | reverse complement strand
AAACAAAACAAACTAAAACAAATTATCCGCACAAAAACCCCGCACGTAAGAGAGCAAACAGCATAGCCAGAGGGGCACATAATACAACAAATCAAATAAACATAATACAACAAATCAAATAAACATAAGTCATGAAAGGGTCGAGCCTAAATTACCATTCAGAAAACAAGGACGACATCGGCCTGAAGGGTACACAAGAAACAGTTCATAACATACCAAAGCCTAATACACACAGCAAGCACACGGACTATCAGGACTGCGCATACTTTTCCGGCCACTCAGTCGCCGGAAAAAGAATACAATACGCCTCCCACAACACCAGTATTTCTTCCGGAATAGGGGCACGAAGGGACGTCCGAGGATCGGGCATGGAAATCGGCACACTTTCAACAAATGCCTGAGCGTCCGGAACCCAGACAGTCGTGGGGCACCACGGAATAGGCTTCACGCGGTCATGATATAGAATCCGCACAGGGTTGGATTTCGAATGCGGCAAGCCGTTGGCCAAGATGAACGGGACGGACGTCCCCTTGCAGGCGCGGGCAACTGGCCTCGCACACGTAACTTCGACAGCCTCACAGGGCTCTGCAGCAACCTCCGGACGGGACACCGGCAGCGGCCCCCCTCGCCGAACATCCTTCTTTAGGAGCAATACTAGGTCGCGTCCCGCACCAGCACCCCCCTCACCAGCATCCGGAGGAGCAACCACCCCCCACTGCGGGGAACTGCCGACAGAAGCCACAGGAGGCGAATCATATACACAGCCTTCGGCATCAGCAGATATATGGACGTCAGCGTCCACTACCTCAATTCCTGAGAACCCATCAGCGCCAGAATCCACCTCATCAGCCCATGCAGTAGACGAACGCCTGGATCTCTTGGGCACCGGGCGCACATCTTCGGAACCGGAAGCGGACCCAGACCCACGGGCATCACAAGCCGCACGTACTCGTCTTACGACTGCAGCAGCTTCAACCGCAGGGGGAACCGGACCACACACAACCGGGGACCCCACAGCCACTTCAGCATCCGGAACCCGAGTGAGGAGACAGGGCCAGGCGCAGCATCGGAAGACAGGTGAGCATGCGCTGAGGAGGGCGCAGTACAACGGGCCACTGGAGCAGCAGGGACAGGCACACTAACAGGATCAGGGAATCCACCGATCTCATCGCAACAGCCGGAGGAGGGCCGGCGACATCCGGGGAAACGTCAGGGGACGCCGGGGGAGTCGCATCAACGAGCCGGGCGGTTGCCGCATCCCCGAAGTCCTCGTCCAGGGGAAGCGGAGGGAAATCTTCTTCCCGAAAGAGGTTGATAGGTGCAACCGGAGCCGCCTCGCACCCTGCAGCCTGATGCCCCAACAAGCCACACCGGAAACAGGTCCGAGGCTGCCGGGCATAGTACACCCGGATGTAGCATCCCAGAAGCCGGACTGAAGATGGAATGTCCGACCGCAGACGCATGCCCAAGGTGCGAATATTCGTCCGCCTCCCGGCATACTTCCCGGAGGATATCGTGTTTACCCTCACACTGACTACGGGCCCAAATCGCTGGAAATAACGTCGCAGAAGCTCTTCGGGAAACTCCAGGGGCGCCCCATGCACGCTGACATAGGTCAGCGCACCACTCCGGTCTGATATGGCGACTGAGCCGGTACCTCCCGGCAGTGACAGCGAGCGCCCCTCGTAACGACTGAGGAAGGCACGATATACCTCCTCCGTCGCCAGCTTGATGACAACGCGACGCGCAGTCACCAGCTCAATCCCGTCAACATCTAGCACCGGGATATGCAGCAAGTCGCACAGTACCTCCGCTACCTCTGGATACCCAGCACGGCCAGAGAATTCCAGTCCTACCGAGTTCACACGCTTGATTGCTGGTAGGGGACCACCCATGGTGAACCCAACACCTGCCACGTCTGCACACCGCCAGGCAGGCAACAACACTGGGGGGTGGGGGGGCAGCTACGCCCCGCCACCTGGCGATCAAACGGCTGACTACCCTAGCAGTCACGGAGGGACACGTCCGCACTCCACGGCTGCTCAGGGTCAACTCCACAGCAGCAGCAGTTGGTGTTCCCAGGCAGGTCACCCATCCAAGTACTAACCAAAGTCAACGGTGCTTAACCTGACTGATGTATGGGACGAGACGCAGTGTTCTCAAGGTGGTAGGTAGATAATTGGTAATAGGCCGTTACAATTGTATACAAGTAGTAACTAATCACATGTTAGTGAGTGAGTCAAGATAATGGTAACTGCGGCGGGCGGGCGGGCAGGCAGGCAGGCAGACAGGCAGGCGGAGGATACTCACACATAGCAGCCAATTCTCCATTAATGACAGTATTAATTGCAACTATTTAGTCAAACCAACCAACAACAAATGGACTACTACTGTTGCTCCAAAAAAGAAATGTTGGGATACTGCCGCCGTCGCTGCCATTGATCTCGCACAAGTTGCTGCTGCTGCTCTTGCTGACAAATGACTCATCTTAGGCCTTGCATATGCTCTCTTAGGCTTCATTTAGTCAATACATGTAACATTATTGAGTCGGGGGACAGGCAGACAGGCACTTTATACATGTTAGGCTTATATAGTGGTCTCCAACACCCACCACCCCACAAGGTCCAACTAGTGACTAACTAACTAACCCTCACTCACTCACTCACCACGCCCCAAGTAGCTAGCTTACTAACTCCTGGATACCTATTTACTGCTAGGTGAACAGAGGCATTCGGTGATATCAATTACAGCCCTATTTCTACAAACCTAGCCTATTTCCTAGCCTAAACTAACCTAACCTAACCTAACCTAATCTAACCTTACCTAATCTAACCTAACTAACTCCTGGATACGTATTTACTGCTAGGTGAACAGAGGCATTCGGTGATATCAATTACAGCCCTATTTCTACAAACCTAGCCTATTTCCTAGCCTAAACTAACCTAACCTAACCTAACCTAACCTTACCTAATCTAACCTAACTAACTCCTGGATACCTATTTACTGCTAGGTGAACAGAGGCATTCGGTGATATCAATTACAGCCCTATTTCTACAAACCTAGCCTATTTCCTAGCCTAAACTAACCTAACCTACCCTTACCTAACCTAACCTAATCTAACCTTACCTAACCTAACTCCTGGATACCTATTTACTGCTAGGTGAACAGAGGCATTCGGTGATATCAATTACAGCCCTATTTCTACAAACCTAGCCTATTTCCTAGCCTAAACTAACCTAACCTAATCTAACCTAACCTAACCTAATCTAACCTTACCTAATCTAACCTAACTAACTCCTGGATACCTATTTACTGCTAGGTGAACAGAGGCATTCGGTGATAAGAAACGTTAACAAAAATTCCAGCTATTTTTTTTCTTTATTTTTTTTATTTATTGTTTATATATAATTTAAAATTTATTTATACTTTATTCATTTTTTTATATTTTTTTATCTATTTCTATTACTACAAACCTAGCCTATTTCCTAGCCTAAACTAACCTAACCTAATTAAAGCTAACCTAGCCTAAACTATATATATATATATATATATATATATATATATATATATATATATATATATATATATATATATATATATATATATATATATATATATATATATATGTCGTACCTAGTAGCCAGAACGCACTTCTCAGCCTACTATGCAAGGCCTGATTTGCCTAATAAGCCAAGTTTTCTTGAATTAACATATTTTCTCAAATTTTTTTCTCGTGAAATGAAAAAGCTACCCATTTCATTATGTATGAGGTCAATTTTTTTTATTGGAGTTAAAATTAATGTAGATATATGACCGAACCTAACCAACCCTACCTAACCTAACCTAACCTATCTTTATAGGTTAGGTTAAGTTAGGTAGCCGAAAAAGTTAGGTTAGGTTAGGTAGGTTAGGTAGTCGAAAAACAATTAATTCATGAAAACTTGGCTTATTAGGCAAATCGGGCCTTGCATAGTAGGCCGAGAAGTGCGTTCTGGTTACTAGGTACGACATATATATATATATATATATATATATATATATATATATATATATATATATATATATATATATATATATATATATATATATATATACCCTCCCTCGCCGCGCCTATGTCACAGCCCGCCCGGGGGACGGAGGGGACTCCCCCAACTAACCAGGAACCCCTCAGCCAAGAACACGGTCCTGGGAACAATGTACCCAGAGGCGCACCCAGAGGGGGACCCAGACCCAGAGGAACGTGTCGGGTTTGTGAGGAAGCTCACAGCCTTAGAAAAGATGGAACCCTACGTCAGCACAACGGCTGTGAGGGTTCATGGACGTTACCTGTAGAGAGGGAAGGCCCACAGGCCCCCCCGGCACCCCCACACATCCCAGCAAACTTCACGTCATCAGATGACCTCCTGGGGGCCATCAAAGCATCCACCACCAGAACTCTTCCCCACATTCCTAAAGCTGCGCGCCCATTCGCAGCAGGGAAATATACAGACCTTCTAAGGAAAGTGAATGAACGGTCTGAAAATCTTAATGCTGCAGCCACCATCAAAGCATGGCATAATTTGCTCCTGTTTGGCAATATTTGCTTAGGCGTACCTGCAAGAGGAGGCAAGTCACTAGCCTCATCAGTCACTAGGGCAATAAATAATTTCCCCAGAGCTGACAACTTGATCCCCATCCCTCCTCAACGCAAAAACCGTCGTGGAAGACCCAAGAGTTCCAATGATAATTTTAAGCTTGGAACACAAGTGACCAAGAAAATTGAAGAGGGCAACACAGTAGGGGCAATTAGGTTACTTACCAGTGAAGAAACAATCGCCCCTAGAGATACAGCAACTGCCGACTCACTGAGAGAGAAGCACCCTCCCAGAGTACCATGGGAACCCACTGCTCGGGACACAAATGCCCCAGACATGGGACCTCTATTCCTCCAAGCATCAGAGGTATACAAAGCCATCATGTCATTTCCACCAGGCTCAGCAGGGGGATACACTGGAGTAAGACCTCAGCACCTCAAGGAGATGACAAACCCAGTTCTCGGCGAAGTTGCCGAGACACTACTGTCAGAGATCACGAAGTTTGTCAACGACTGTCTCTCCGGGTTGATCCCAGATACAATTAAACCGTTCTTCTTCGGAGCATCCCTTTGTGCCCTTAAGAAGAAGGATGGTGGAGTCAGACCCATTGCCGTGGGCAACACACTTCGGCGCCTTGTTGCTAGGGCAGCTGTCAGAAAAATCAGCATAGACGCTGCAACGATGCTTCGACCCCATCAACTAGGTTTTGGTGTCCCCCATGGCTGTGAAGCAGCAGCTCATGCAGCACGAGCCTATATCAAGGACCTCCCAGTAAATAAGGCATTAATTAAATTAGACTTTAAAAATGCCTTCAACCAGGTAAAAAGGGATGTGGTACTGGAAGCAGTTCGAACCAGCTTTCCTTGTCTACTTCCTTTCGTTTCAGCAGGGTACAGTAGGGAATCGACACTGTTGTTTGGGGAACATGAAGTTGTTTCCGCAGAAGGTGTCCAGCAGGGAGACCCACTTGCCCCTTTTCTTTTCTGCATGGCAGCTAAGGAGGTCACAAGTAGGTTGTCCAGCGAATTCAACATCTGGTTCCTGGACGATGGCACCCTGGCAGGGACACAGGAATCCCTACTAGGAGATCTTCAGCTAGTGAAATCTAGGGGAGAGGAGTTAGGCCTTACACTAAATCCATCAAAGTGTGAAATCATCTCGTCCAACCAACCAATCATAAATGCAGTACAAATCTTATTGCCAGGAGCCCAAGTGATCGCTCCCACCGACAGTGTGCTGCTAGGGGCACCTCTGGGCTCGAACGCCATTGAGGTAGTCCTCGAAGAAAAGCTTAAAGACCTGAGGAGGATGGAGGCGCGAATAGGGGCTTTGGATGCTCATGATGCGTTGTACCTTCTTACAAGGTGCCTGGCCTTGCCCAGACTTACCTATTTCCTCAGGTGTGCTCCTTCTTTTGACAGCCCAAAATTAACGGAATACGATTCACTCCTAAAGACAATAACTATGAAAGTGTTAAACCTCTCCCTGCAAGATGACCAGTGGGACCAAGCAACGCTCCCAGTTAGACTGGGGGTATAGGTATTCGCAAGGCGACACAGTTAGCATTGCCGGCATTCTTATCCTCGACCAGTGCTACAAGTGAATTAGTGAAGGAAATACTACCAGAATACCTAAGGAACTCCATTGGGATTCGTGATCCCAAATTTGTGGAAGGAGCTGGTCGGTGGGACACACTCGCCAATTCACACACCCGACCAACTTGTCCAAACGACGGTAAACAGGCCAAATGGGATAGCCCTATAGTGGAGAACATCGCCAAAGCATTGCTGGACGTAGCTTCTCAGAAGGACAGAGCGCGTCTCCTAGCTGTGCAAGCCCCCCATGCTGGGGACTTCCTGTTGGCAGTCCCTAATTCCGCCTTGGGCACCCGCCTGGATCATCGGGCCCTAAGTATTGGTGTTGCTCTGCGCCTTGCCGCCCCTATCTCCACCGAGCACCGGTGTATTTGCGGCCAGGCACGGGCAGACCAATACGGCAGCCATGGTCTCATCTGTCGTAAGACACAGGGAAAGATTGCCAGACACGAGGCAGTCAATGACATCATCAAGAGAAGTTTGGCTACAGCTGGGTGTCCAGCACAAAGGGAACCCCAGCTGTGCAGACCTGACAACAGCCAAAAACGCCCAGATGGAGTCACCCTGCAGCCATGGAGGGAAGGTAAACAGGTCGTATGGGATTACACCTGTGCATCTACATTGGCTGATACCTATTTACGTTACAGCTCAGCGGAGGGAGGTGGGGCAGCCACCTTCAGGGAGACCCAGAAAATCCACAAGTACAGAAACCTAGAACGTTGTTACAGGTTCGTGCCGATAGGCTCAGAGACTCTGGGCGCCTGGGGTAAATGTGCACTCAAGTTTTTAAAGGAGGTTGGTGAGGAACTCATTGGGAAAACTAGAGACCCACGAGCAGCCAGTTTCCTATTCCAGCGCCTCAGTGTCGCAGTGCAGAGGGGAAATGCGTGCTGTATCCTGGGTACGCACCCAACCTCCGAGGAGCTGGACGAGGTCTTCGAACGCTGATTGTTTAATTGTTATATATTTGTGTGTGTGTGTGTGTGTTCTCTGTAAACTGTAGCATTGCAATAAAATAAAACAAAACATACAAAAAATAATAGGGGTGGTAGGAGAAGAAAAGAATTAAGTATTCAGTGAGAATCCACAAGATCTTCTCTGAATGCTCTTTGTTTTCTTCTTCGAGGATGTGGGTCCCTGCAATTGCACCAGAGGTGGTACCCCTAATATATATATATATATATATATATATATATATATATATATATATATATATATATATAATATAATAATATATTAATAACAAGACTACGATTTTAGCCTGATACAGTCTTCAGTTCACTAATCATTTTGACAAAAAAAAAGTTACGTGAAAGTCATGTAGGCTGGTAACCGGCGACCACTCAATACAGGGTTGATGATGATAGAATTTATTTTAATTTAAAATGTGATAGCATATCACATCCACTGTTCACATCCACATCCTTCAGTCCACTGTTGCTGTTTGACTGACTGGCTGACTGCCTTTACTGAGTGATGGTAGAAGCTATTTGAACAAGTCGGGGAACAAAATTTAAGACTGGTAGACACCTTTTAAGATGTAAATTGGTAATTCAGTAAAACGTTTAGAATTAGGTACAGCGCTAAATGGTCCAAGGTCTGACGGGGTCCTTATTCTATAACGCACTTAACCCCTAGCTAACTATTTCACTTTCGACTCATCCGGTCTTATTCTCATCGGTTACTGTTACATTTGGATAATGTAGGTCTTACAGGCAGCCTTGAACTCAGTGATAATAAACAAGTCAATTTAAAATATAATAATGATAATAATATCAAGACTATAATTTTCCACGTTAGTCTTATATAGGTTTACTTTGCTAACAGCGCATGCTTGGAATTTGTATGTGGGAAACATTGCTCACCTAAGGGAGAGAGAATGAATGGCGCGTTTGAGGTATAGCGGAGGTCAGACCGCGGTGTGTTTGCCGACCTAGCCTATCTCATGACTGAGTTTACTGAGCGATGTTGTTGGCACTGATTTGATTTGATAGAAAAATTGAAGACTGGTAATGTAAAAAAATGTTTCCCTCATTCAGTATATGCTTACCTACTGACTTTGACTGAGTTTACTGAGTGATGCTAGCACTGATTTGATTTGATAGAAAAAAATTTGAAGACTGTTAGATATCCTTTAAAATGTAAAAAATGTTTCCCTCATTCAGTAAACGCTTACCTTTGACTTTGAGTTTACTGAGTGATGTCAAATCACTGATTTGATTCGATAGAATAAAATTGAGACTGGTAGGCATCTTTTAAGATGTAAAAAATGTTTCCCTCATTCAGTAAATGCTTACCTACTGACTTTGACTGAGTTTACTGAGTGATGCTAAATGCAGGGTCGTAGTTTGATTAGGTAGAAGAAAATTGAAGACTGGTAAACAATGAGGCTCGTTACTCAGAGTGAAAGCAAAATTAAAAGATCTATACCTCAGGTTATATTCGTTATTTGTTGGGAATATAGAGACATGCGTGTAAGCCTCCCCCCCCCCCCTCAACCTCGGAGGGGAAGATGTAAACAGACCTGAGTGCTAGGTGTTGGGGGAGGGGGGTGTTGGGGGACCTTCTGGGTATGGTGTGTGGTAACATCTCATTTAGTTCAGTTATGTGTCAAACTCCCAAGAGGTTACCCGACGCCTCAATGCCTTCCTCCTCGGCCAAATTATATATAAAGTCTTTACGCCTTTAATTATTTATTGTCTGGTGAAAGACACACAAGACCACAGGCTGATACATGCCCACGATATTATTATTAATATTAACATTGTAGATCGCTTAAGTGTTTAATAAAAGAATAAATTTATATAATGTGATTACTTTTTCCCTTGTTTATAGTAGACTGAGGAAATGTGAAGTGTGGAATTGTCGAGTGATTGATGATGACAGTCACCTGCATGGGAGGTGGGTGAGGGGAGGGTGGAGGTTGCGACATGTGACCCACCAGCCTTAACGAAAACACAGGCCACTCATGCGTGAGGCGTCAAAGACCACACACCGGCGGCTCGCGACGTGGAGGAGGTACACAGCTGCTAGTACAGTTCACAGCTCCTATGTGGTCTGCTGGTATGTGGTGACAACCTCATGTCTATGTGGGCACATGTGGGCCTGTGGTCATGTGATGGTGCTGAGTATGTACCGCTCTGGAAGCTAGGTGTGGGAGTGAAGGGAGAGACCCACCCACAGTGTTTACAGAAAAAACTATTTACGGCTCATTGACACACTCCATCTGCTGCTCAGACGCTCTACTGCGAACACAGGTCTGTCTGATGTGAAAACTAATCGCCGACATTGAACACCAACGACACAAACAGAATTGTGTGAGAAAGTTATACTTTTTTCCCCTACATAATACAGACAGTGTTTAAAAAAAAAGAATGAGACCCCCCACATGTGCCCTACCCCTAACCACCCATCTCAAAAGCCCGGTCTCCTACCCTGTCAGGGGTAGGGGGTTTCCCCGCTACACCTCCTCAACATATCCTACATACTGTTATTTAACTATATATATCTACACGCGATTAACTCTATGGCACATACTCATACATATTCATCTGCTACTATTGCTCACCTGAACACCACACCTGTTCCTATACTTACACTTTACCCTACATGACCCACATGCCACTGCCCCAGTCCAACATGATTCTACCGAGTGACTAGTGCCACGCGGCCGAATGGCGTGCGCGCACACCCCGGGGAACCCCCAGAACCCTTTGTGACTAGACACCTGCGCACCACCTGAGCAGGGGGGACCTAATTGGCTCACCTGCTCAGGTGGTGCACGCGGTTCTTGTCGCACTTTACCCTACTAACATCTTCATGAGTGTGCCATTGTAGTGTTCTACCAAACCGTTTCCCATCGCATGATACGGTGTGGTGAGGGATGCTCTCGCTGTGAGCAGACGTCTTACTTGGTCCATCATTCTACTGGATAACTGGGTTCCCAGGTCGCTATGAATCCACTCACGTATACGAAGGCGACTGAGAAAACCTACCATTGCTTTTGCTACCATTATCGTCTCAATGTTCTTCAGGGCAGCTGCTTTTGGGTACCTTGTGGCATGATCGACCATGGTCAGGATGTACTTACTGCCGTCCTTTGCACTCAGTATGATCAGACCAACAAGATCAATTGAATGGCTGATCAATGATGGGGAAGTGCTGAAGCTTCCCGGGTTTCACCCGTCGCATTCAGTGGTGCGCTGACAAGTGTCACACGAGTGAGTGTAACGCTGTATTTCCCCAGTCATCCCTGGGCCAGTTGAACACAGCTTGTATTCGTGCACTGGTCTTTGCGTGATCCTCCCATCTAAGCTTCGTGCCCCAGGCGGTGCACAGCCAGTCTATGCTCCTGTGGAACAACGAGTTGGTCCCAAGTTTGGTGGGGCGTCTCAATTCTATGCATGAGTTTCCCATTATGGTGCAAGTACCAGTACTTGCATTCCTGGTGTTGGAAAACATTTTTCTCCTCAGCATACCCACGTGTCTGGACTAGTATTAGGTTGCTCCCTTGGGCATTAATAAACTCCTTTGCAGAAATTCCCTGAATGTCTCACAATTTCAAGTTTTTTTTCTGGGCTAGTCGGCCTTTCGCTCTCTGACCTCGTGGTGACAGCTGCCACGAGCGAGTTACCTTTTAATGTATTTGCTGTCGCTTCATCCATGGGTTTGGCTTCTCCCTCTGTTACTTCACACCTTACCGTCTTTCCCTATTTCTTTCCTTTGGTTTTCAGCTGGGCGTGGTTGTTGTTGCTCCCTGCGGCGTCACCCCCGGGCGTGTCATCCATGGCTATAGCTGATTTAGGGCGACTGAACTTAGCTGAGACGACCTCTCTACCGTTTTCTTTGAGGGTGGACTTCGGCAGTCAGAGACTCCTGGGACATTCCCAATAAAAGTTCATATACTGCACGTTCCAGTTGAACTGCACGAATTTTTCCCTTGATGTATGGTGTGTCGACCCACACATACATACACCTCCACCATCTTAGCATTACCTTATCTTGAGGTTATTTTGAGATGATTTCGGGGCTTTTTTTTTTTAGTGTCCCCGCGGCCCGGTCCTCGACCAGGCCTCCATCCCCAGGAAGCAGCCCATGACAGCTGACTAACACCCAGGTACCTACTTTACTGCTAGGTAACAGGGGCATAGGGTGAAAGAAACTGTGCCCATTGTTTCTCGCCGGCGCCTGGGATCGAACCCAGGACCACAGGATCACAAGTCCAGCGTGCTGTCCGCTCGGCCGACCGACTCCCATTTGGAAATTGGACATAGATGTGCCTACCTGTATCGGATCCTGGCATTACAAAGCTTCTCCTCACCATGTGGGTGTGGCGCCTTAGTCACGGAAGATTTTCGCCGATTTTCCATTAATATTTCTGTCCATCACCTCAAGGGTCCAGGCTAGTGGATCTTTTATAATGTTGGATGGTTCTTACTACTTGAACTCACACCTACTATGTAACCTG
>WNGS01165503.1:10268901-10279322 GCA_020271785.1 Procambarus virginalis | reverse complement strand
CAATACAGAAATAACACACCAAAACCTGAAATATACAGAACAAGGCTACCAGCACTGCAAACATACACGGAGAGGCACCAACACAAAACAAAACAGTAAATAATAAATAACAATAACAAGAAAACAAAACAGTTATGCAATAAACAAAAGGAAAAGCTCAACGGCAAAACTCGACAAAAAGCATAAACCCAGACTAGGTCACGCCAACAGCCTGAAGGGCACTCAACACCACACAAACAAGCGCACAAGCAGCATCATAAAAACATAGAACCACAAGCATAACATAAGAACATGACACCCACAACCAGACACACACAAACCAAAACCCCGTACCGCACAGGAACCGGACACATACACACACAAGCCACACAAATAAACCCACAACCACAAACCGGAGCACGCAGGAACCGGGAAACAAACCCGCCCCACCCACTTACACACACCGACCCACACCCCACACCCATGCACACTAGTGGAAACAACCCACAACCCACAACACACAACACACAAAGGAATCATGAGTGAGGAACACATTCCTCAGAGACAAAACCACACGACTCCGCAGCCCAAGGATACCTGCGCTTGTAGGCCTCCCAAATCATATATTCCCTGTCGGTAGGGGGACGATCCCCCAGCCGCCGTGGGCCCTTCATAAACTCGGGAACCACCAGATCAGGCGGAAACGGCCACTCCTTAAGCTCACTGACGCAAGTCGCATAACGAGGCTGGGGAGCGCAACCCACGTCCTTCGAGGAAGCAGACGAAACCGATGAAGCGTACGAGGGCTGCCGAGACGGCCGCGTCGCCGTACGCACAGGAGTAGGGGACAATCGACGAGATGGTAACTCCACCGAGACCGCAGGAGACACTGAAGAGATGGCCGGAGATGGAAGAGGCGCCGAAGCCGCAGCCGATGAAACGGGGACCGCAGCAGGGGTTATAGAACCCCCAGAGCGAGCAGACTTTTTCAACACCATCACCAGGCCAGCCCGCTCACCACGGACCTCAGCAGGGGGAACCACCCCCCATGAAGAACCGGAGCCATCCGACGCAGGCGACGCACCCGAAGCAGGAACCCCAGACACCATATCAGCAGTGGAGGCCGAAACACTGGCACTGGCATCCTCAGCCAAATGCACCTCCGCCGTCACCGTAGTACGCAACGCACCCGGAGCCACCCCTCCGTCGCCGGCAGATCCACAAGCGTCGAAGTCGCCAACGTCTGCCCATGCTGAAGATGAACGCCGGGAACGCTTAGGCACGGGCCGCACATCATCAGACCCGGAGGCCGACTCAGACACACGCTCAACACAAGCCGGGCGAACCGACGCACGCCGCAGTACTGCAGCATCCTCAACCACATGGGGCACCAGGCCAGACACAGGAGGAAGCGCCGGAACCACCCCATCACCCAGCACAGCCGGAACAGACGTCGAGGGTGCAGGGACAGGGTCAGATGCAGCAGAGGAAGACGGGGGAATCGAGCATAATGTAGGCTGAATAATCCCAGAGACACCAGGCGGAGCATGACGATCACTAGGCGATGACGCAACCTCCGGAGGAGAAGCCACCACAGGGGGCGCATCAGGCGACACAGGGGGCATATCCGCGGCCGGAGAGTCGTCCATAGCCACAGAAACCTCCTCCACAGGAAGCGGTGGAAAATCCTCCTCATGAAGAGGTTCACGGGTGCAGCGGCCGGCGCCGAACAGTCAGCAGCCTGATGGCCCAACAGGCCACAACGATAACACGTCCGAGGCTGGCGGGCGTAAAACACACGAACGGTGTACCCCATCAGACGCACAGAGGACGGAATATCCTCCCGGAGCCTCATGCCCAGGGTGCGAATGTTCGTCCTCACACCCTTAAGTGGGCTCGAAGATACCACATTCACCCGCACACTAACCACAGCGCCAAAACGGCCGAAGTACCGCCGGAGCAGACCCTCCGGAAACTCCAACGGAGCCCCATGCACGCTGACGTAGGTGAGGGCACCACTCCGATCAGAGATGGAAACAGTGCCCGCACCATCCGGCAGAGGTAGTGTCCGCCCCTCGTATCGACGGAGAAATTCGCGGTATGCCAACTCCGCCGTGAACTTAAGTATCACTCGACGTGCCGTCACCAGCTCGACTCCGTAAATGTCCATCACAGGGATATTCAGCTGCTCACAAACCCGCGCGATCTCCGGGTACCCAGCCCTGCTGGAAAATTCCAAGCCCACAGACTGAGCCCGCAGTATAGGAGGGAGGGGGACCCCCATCGTGAAGTCCACGTCAGCACAGTCGAGCAGAGACACACGCCCCCAAACGGGCAAAACTGGCAACAACCACCAAACTGCCTGGGCGAGCAGTGGACACGTCCACTCGCCACGACAGCTAGTAGTCCACTCCATTCAACAATCACTTGGTTTTGTTTACGTGCCATCTCAAACTGCACTCACCGCTACCACCTGTAGAAATGAGAAGTTGAGAACTGTACAGTTACGAATCCCCACACACGCTCAGTTCAGTTACTCCTTTCAGTTAAAAATATGGAACATTGCATATGTCGCAGTTTAACTGTACAGTTCTGTTGAATTGACGAAATGAGCAACTGAGATACCCACACACGTGCAGTTTAAACTGACAGTTTTAACTGAACAGTTATAACTGTCAGTTAAAACTGCACGTGTGTGGCCGGCCTAGGCATACAACACACCCTTCTGCAAGTACCCCACCGTATCAAGTACGGTGTGTTGGGAAAGCCTGTCGTCAGTGGTCTCACATCATAATGAGCAGAACCAGCTGTCAGGTCACCTTCGAGTTCTAGCATAAATGTGCAGGAGTGAGTGAGTGGGAGAGGTAGCCTACCTGTAAGTACAAAATCTTGTTTCTTTATTATTGTGTCTATCAGTGTGTTGATTTGAGTGGTCAACCACAGTTCTCGCCTTCTCATACCTGACACAGGTATAGGTAGAGACCTAGACACCTGACGGTGAATGCCTGTTTATCTGTGTGTTACTACGCCATTACACTCGTCTGTGAATGTGAGTTTGACATGCACCACACATTTAGTTATTGTGTGACATAATTATTGTGCATGATTCTTGCCTCTCCCATTGACAGTGACTTTGTTGATTTATTGTGCAACATAATTACCCGAGTATCCTGCTGGAACTCTTGTGACCCTTTACACACCGGCAGTTAGGTTTACCGTGTTAATGATTGGCTATCAATTGCGTTAAGTTAGGTGTTATTTCACGAGTGGATCAGAATCGATTACACGTCAAGAGTCTCGCTACTGCTACCATAGCCTTTCTGATGCCAATCTAAAGTAAATCAAACACTCATTGTATCAGTGGTTAAGTTTGTAAATAAACTACTGGTAAACATTATGCAGTGTTTCCGTTGAACCACTTCTGAATACTGCCAACTATTATTTAAGCCTTCAGCCCCAGGTGTCTTCAACACCGAGTTGCCTATTATTCATTAAACTATAGATGTGATGAGGACCCTTGGAGTCCCTTAAAGTGTCTCAAGCATTGAGGAGATTCCAACGATCAACGTGGTGAACGTGGTGGAATGAGGTGAGGCTAGTCTGAGAAGAAACCCTCAAGGACTCATAGTCGACTTTTCTCCCAGGCTCTCTATGCTTGGTCTCGTATTTTCTCTGCTGGATTTCGACAGCTCCGTGAAGTGTC
This sequence comes from Procambarus virginalis, assembly GCA_020271785.1. Taxonomy (NCBI): domain Eukaryota; kingdom Metazoa; phylum Arthropoda; class Malacostraca; order Decapoda; family Cambaridae; genus Procambarus; species Procambarus virginalis. The sequence continues at coordinate 10,275,640 of WNGS01165503.1, read as the reverse complement.
TGCCATATGTACATTGGTGATGTATGCATTGTAGTTGGGAAAACAAAGTAGAAAACCCCACAGAGAAAATTGTGGTCTGGCGCATATTCTGGTAAGCATAAGTGAGAGTAGTGCCGTCTTGTGCAGGTTCTGGGAAACATAAGGGAGAGTAGTGCCGCTGTCGCATATTCTAGGAGGTATAAGTGGGAGTAGTTAGGTTTGGCATATGTTCTGCGAAGGATAAGTGGGAATAGTGCCGTCTGGTGCAATGTCTGTGAAGTATAAGTGGGAGTATTACCGTCTGGCGTATGTACTGGGAAGAATAAGTGAGAGTAGTGCCGTGTGGTGCATATTCTGGGAAGTATAAAGGAAAGTAGTGCCGATAAGCGTATGTTCTGGGAAGCATAAGTGAGAGCAATGCCGTCTGGTGCATGTTCTGGGAAGGATAAGCCCATAGCAGCTGTCTAACTCCCAGGTACCTATTTACTGCTATGTAACAGGGGCATCAGGGTGAAAGAAACATTTTGCTCATTTGTCTCCTCCACCGGGGATACAACCCGGAACCTCAGGACTAAGAATCGGAAGCGCTGTCCATACAGCTGTTAGGTGCCTCAAGTCAAGCTGTCAACATCCTCAAAGTTCTACACCTGACCCAACTCCGTGGACAGCCAGTAGTTGGCACCCGTAACACTAGGCTCTCAATCTTCAATAGTCTCATGCTGGAAGGGCCTTTCTCGATGACGTCACTCCATCAGCGATCATTCATTCTTATGCTGACTCGCATCTGGAACTTGTTTGCGCAACAGGTTGACACACATGAGATCAGCTCAACAAATCACATGAAGGCTCTGGTACACAGTTGGCTACAGGCTCATTCTGTTCCTTACATAATTACCAAATGTTATTCATGTATAAAGTTTATTCCTAATTACACATAATTGGCTCATAAATAAATGGGGTCTCTAGGAGTAGGTTTCAACTGAGCTGAGGAAGTATTACAGCACTTGCATGCAGTTTCGCCAGGTTCCGTGTATGATAGTTCCTAGAAATGAGTTTCTAGGTGCAGGCTTCAGATGAGCCGAGGTAGGATAACAGCTCTTGTTTGCAGTTTCACTAGATACGTTATTTGACAGCATGGACCCTAGTATTAGTTCATAAAAAAGAGATAGAGATATAGAGAGACCATTCGAGAGTGAGTTGTTTGTGTTGATGACTGCTCCACAGATAACCAGTTATAAAAGTCATCGCCCATTGCAGGGATCGAATCCACGACCCCGAACTTAAGTCTCGTGCTCTATCAACTAAACTAACTGGAGACTGGTTGTAGGGTTTTGGATTTTTTATATATGAAGAATTAATGTAATTAGAGTAGTGATGTTTGGCTCATAACATGATATCAGAACAAATGGTCTACAGACCTACACTGTCTAATTATTTACCTGACGGCCGCGGTTTCAGTCGACCATGACCGGACACGAAGAAGGAAGCATTATTGAACACAAAATTTAACAAACGTGTCCTTGTGATGCATTATCGTCAGTAAGTTCAACAGCTTATCGAAATAACCAAGATAATTTCACTACAGTAAACAAATACTTAAACCATTTAATATAAAGCTCGAAAACCATTTTAAGTTTACCTGTGAAATGGTTTTGTTTAAAAAGATAATTAACAGAAAATGAATTACTTGAAAGGTATTGAGGAATAACCATACTAGAAATCAAAAGGATGTCCTGGTTCCGTTATATAAGCCTCGTTCTCCCGATTACTGTCATAACAACAATAGGGCAACCGTTATGTACATTTAAGGAATTAAAAAGTAGTCTACAGAAATATTACAAATTATCATTATATATACACTCTCACACATAGGGTCTCGCGGCAACCCGTTCTCACACTTTGCTTACAGTCAATATTGGCTTATTTAATAAGTGCATATGTGACATACTAATTGATTGTGAATATTTTAGTTTTCCTTGAAATGCTTCATAGAAAACACCGACCACACCTAACCTTCTTAGTATGTTAAGATAAGCATCTTATTGCTTCTTATTTACAATTATTAGTTAACCTATTATGGTATAGGTTAGGTAATAATTGTAATTAAGAAGCAATAAGATGCTTACCTGACCATACTAAGAAGGTTAGGTGAGGTCGGTGTTTTCTATGAAGCTTTTCAAGGTAAGCTAAAATATTCACAATCAATTAGTATGTCACATAAGCACTTATTAAATAAGCCAATATTGACTATAAGCAAGTGCGAGAACGAGTTGCGCAGCCTGGTGGACAGCGCAGGTGGGTCGTTGTCCTGTGGAGGTGATCGCCTATAAGGTGTGGGCGACCGACCATGTAATAATTTATAATAGAAATATTAAAAACAGTTGCTCACCTTGAGATGTAGTCTTCGGGTTAGAGGGCTGAAGCGAAGCCTAGGCTTTTCAGGGGAGAGGATGTGCGAGGTCCAAGCAGTCTTGCCGATTCTGGATTATCCGAATTCCTAGGAGAGGCGGTAGCAGGTCTACACGTGGTCAGGTGCGGTTCTTCTCTGTCCTCTCTCTGCCTCCAGGCGTGTACGAAGGAGGTGCGCACAGTCACTTTGTCCACCAATCAGGGCCTAGCTCTGTCTAAGACAGAAATACTCCCGCTAGCGGGCATTTTGAATGTGGTTCCCCTAACACTTCCGTTGTCTCTATAAGCAAGGGGTGTATTAGAAACTGTTTAAACATACTCCGTCACTACACTACACTACACTACACTACACACAGAAATCACAATAGCGTGATGCATCAAATGAACAAAACCACAAGGGCCAGGATGAGGGTTCGAACTTATGCCCAGGATGATCCCAGACGCACCTTAGTCGACTATGCCACGACATGGTAAAAAGAATTGCAACTGGGACTACTACTGCCCTCACTGATTCCAGACGTACCTTATTCGACTGTGCCACGACATGGTAAAAGAATTGCAACCGGGAGCGCTAGCGCTACTGCCCTCACACGGATCCTGCAGCCTCTCCGAGACACAAACCAGGGTTTTACACAATTCTCCCCATGCCCTCGGGCTCTGCCAACAAGCTGTTCTACCTCTTCACCCTCGCCTGGCCTCGGGCCGGACTTGGGGAGTAGAAGAACTCCCAGAACCCCATCAACCAGGTATCACTTCAAAACACACATAAATCACAATAGCATGGCGCATCATATGAACAAACCCACAAGGGCCATGATGAGGGTTCGAACTTATACCCAGGATGATCCCAGATGCGCCTTAGTCGACTATGACACGACATGGTAAAAAGTCTTACTCAGTCCTTTTGGAAAAGACCCTCCACCGGCTCCACATTGTGGGATGGAATGGTATATATATTGCAACAAAAGAAAGCTTTTATTGTTTAACTAGAATAAAACATCTATCAATTGAAATACAGTATGTGCTTCTTTGTGAAGTTGTTCATCATTACTGTACTGACATGATTATATTGTATGGTCTAATTCTTGTGATTGAATGAGGTAGTACTACTTTTGTGCACTGAACTGATCCCGATTTATTTACACTACACTGCAGTTTTTTTGTTTGTTTGTTTCTTTCCTTTTCTTCTAAGATTCACTCCTAGGGATTTACCCTGGTAATGGTCCATAATGAAAAGCCTAAGCTCAGAAATATTTTGTGCAGAATCTACACTCACCTCCAGGACCTAGATTCACGAAGCTCCGTGTATTTCTTCGTAAGTGGGTTTGCTACGAAGGTTCCTAAGTATGCCCTAAGAAGATGCTTAGGTGCAATTCAGGTACGTCCACTTAGGAGGAAATTTGTTGGTTCACCTGCGTGCCGATAGAGGTCACTACTGTGTTTCGTTTGGCCAATCAGAAAGCAGGCAACATTCTTCATATTGAAGATTTAGCGCTGGCTTATCGGAGCTCTACTGCCTCCTATTTACGTCGAATTTTCTTATAAAATTATAGAACATAGGGTGAAAGAAACTCTGCCCATTGTTTCTCGCCGGCGCCCGGGATCGAACCCGGGACCACAGGATCACAAGTCCAGCGTGCTGTCCGCTCGGCCGACCGGCTCCCGGGGTAGGGTGGTCCCCCCTCTACACCTCCTCGACATATCCTACATACTGTTATTTAACTATATATATCTACACCCGATTAACTCTACGGCACATACTCATACATATTCATCTGCTACTATTGCTCACCTGAACACCACACACGTTCCTATACTTACACTTTACCCTACATGACCCACATTGCCCCACATGCCACTGCCCCAGTCCAACATGATTCTACCAAGTGACTAGTGCCGCTCGGCCGGACGACATGCGCGCATACCCAGGGGAACCCCTAGAATCCTTTGTGACTAGACACCTGCGCACCACCTGAGCAAGGGGCCTAATTGGCTCACCTGCTCAGGTGGTGCGCGCAGTTCTAGTCGCACTTTGTCCTACTGATGTTGAAAAAAATGTGCATCAAACAGCCTAGGGAGTGGCCCAGGTACATCAACCCTTTGTTGTTTGCCTACAGGGGGGTGCCACAGGCTAGCACAGGGTTCTCACCCTTCGAGCTTCTGTACGGTCTCACAGTTAAAGTCCCTCTGCAGGTACTGAGGAACCTGTGGGAAGGTGATAACTGTACCCTTGAAACCAAGATGACGCACGAGCATGTCATCAATCTACGGGAACGACTGGAGAACACCTTTCAGCTGGCCCGGGAACAGCTAGCAAAAACAAAGGAGTACCAGAAGCAAATATTCGACAAACAAAAGAAAAGTTCAGTGTAGGTGAAAAGATACTTTTGTTACTTCCCACTAGAAGGAACAAGCTCTTGCTGCAGTGGAAGGGCCCATTCACGGTAGTGGAGTGCTCGCACTCGTTAAACTACGTGTTCGATGCGATGGTGCCAGGAAGATGTACCACGTCAACATGCTGAAATACTACGAAGACCCACCTGTAGATGGATCCACAAAGCCAAAGAAACATGGAAGACATAAGAACAGGAGAGGACCACGGGGCTCGACATCGACAGGACCGATTGACCACCCGCTGCGCTCAGCAACGATCGCCAGTGTTTCAGTGATAACCGACGATGAGGAGGAAGGTCAACCAGGTTTCTTCAATCAACAACAGCAGGAGACACACCGAGATGTTAAGGTTGATGATCAGCTGTCTGAAGATCAAATCGACCAAGTTACTCGACTGGTAGCAGAGTACAAGGAGGTACTCTCTGACATAGCAAAGGTAGAGGGTTACCGCATACCTTATGCGGTAACCTTATGCGTGGAGCCGGTGGCTGAGAGGACAGAACATTGGACGCGTGATCCTGTGATCCCGGGTTCGATCCCGGGCGCCGGCGAGAAACAATGGGCAGAGTTTCTTTCACCCTGATGTGCCTGTTACCTAGCAGTAATTAGGTACCTGGGAGTTAGTCAGCGGTCACGGGCTGCTTCCTGGGGGTGGAGGCCTGGTTGAGGACCAGGCTGCGGGGACACTAAGCCCCAAAATCATCTCAAGATAACCTCAAGATAGAGCAGCAAGCGGTACGCACAAAACCATATCCTGTTCCTCATTACCTTGTACCACAGGTGAGAGAAGAATTGGGCTCTATGATTAATGCGGGAATAATAGAGAAGTTGACCTCACCGTACTCAAGCTCGATGGTGTTAGTCAAGAAGCCTGGGGGAGGTGTGTGCATCTGCCTCGACTTCCGGAAGTTGAACTCCATCATAGAGTTTGATGCAGAACCAATGTTCAATCAAAATGAGATCTTCTTGAGGTTAGCTTCTAGTTCCTATTTCTCCAAGTTTGATCTGATAAAATGATTTTGGCAGATTCCACTAGATGAAGTCAGTAAGTGCTGCATTGCCTTCATGACAAGCGAAGGCCTCTTCCAGTTCACAGTCCGCCCGTTTGGACTAGTGAACGCCCCTGCCATGCTCAACAGAACTATGCGCAAGGTCTTGCAGGAAATTACTGGAGTAGAAGTTTTCGTGGACGATGTGCTCATCCACCCTGCAACGTGGGAAGAACATCTGAGCTTGCTAAGGCAGATGTTTGCAAGATTGCAAGAAGTAGGAATGGTTGCAAAACTCACTAAGTGTGAGTTAGGGTGCAAGGAGGTCAGGTACCTATATCCAAAGCATATAGCCCGCCTCAAGCTGCCACCCGCCTTGCCTCATGGTACTACGTGACATCACCGCCTGTCACCACATTACTCACCGCCAGTGCCATCAAGGGTGCGTGTGTGTCAAGGCCGGCCACACACGTGCAGTTTTAACTGACAGTTATGACTGTTCAGTTATAACTGTCACAGTTCAAACTGACGTCAGTTAAAAATGAAATGCATACACACACACAGTTCAATACCTCAGTTTTACCATGGATTCCGAGGAGTACGATCTTGCCGCTCTTGGTGTATTCTTTGTAATGCTACAAGCAAATAGAAAAAAGAAAACTAAGAAGCGTAAGCAGTGGTGCAAAAAGTGGTTACTAAGGCGTTCAGATCGATAGAGTTCAATGAATTCAACAATCACTTGGTTTTGTTTACGTGCCATCTCAAACTGCACTCACCACTACCACCTGTAGAAATGAGAAGTTTTTTATTTTTATTTTTTTTACATGAAAACATGCTTATAAGTACAATAAAAAGAAACAGTTACATCATAAAACAGAACAAAATGACAAAGCACAAACGGGCAAAACTAAGGAACAAAAGTACTAAACACACAATAACGCCAGCCGGAAGGGCCGATCACAAAACAA
>WNGS01165503.1:10214169-10246784 GCA_020271785.1 Procambarus virginalis | reverse complement strand
TGTTTGTACAGGACGAGATGTACCTACTCAGAGTTGCAGGGTTAGAAGTCTAATCCCAGCAAACACAGAACCGTTGTGAACGTTTTACAATGTGTGCCAAAAGTAATACTCTAACATTTTGACATAAATACGTAATCTGACGTTCTTAAAAACCACTAATGTTTCTTGGATCACGTTTTTTTAGATTTATTGTAAAATTAAAAAATAATAGTGAATGCGTTGCATTGATAATGTTTTCTTACGGCTTTATATATAAAAATATCAAGAAAATTTCAGTCAACATTTCATTTTTTTGTTTATGTGTCTTATGTAAACCTATCCAATTTACGTTCCTATAACATAAATATAACATTTATGTCCGTCATATAACGTTATTTATACGACATCGTTACGTTATTATATTGTTATATTAACGTATAATTCCTGTATAAAAAACCAATATATATTGGACTTTAATATTTTAAACCCTTGTAAACATTGTCGTAAAGTTTGAATAAGACAGTAAGCTATGTCTCTTACTTTCATGAAAAATATAAAAACAAATCAAGAAAATCATAAACCACATGTCACCCCTATATATAATTCTTTAGTTGTCCTTCCCAAGAATGTAATTTAAGACTTGTCAATCTGTTCTTGCAAAGGAACAGAGTTTTAAGTTGGGGTATTAACTTTGTCTTATTCTTTAACTGGAAGCATTCTAGTAACTTAATTACCATTTAAATTTTGAATTAAAATAAATTGAACTCCCATGCACAGATAACCATAATTAGATAGGGATAGATTATGTGCATAATATAGGAGATGAGACCAGAGTTAGGTACATAAATCTGATTTTGGAGAGTATATCCAACTCTTTTAGCGATTTTCTTAGTTATGTGTTGGTGATGGGGTACTGAAGTTTAGTTCTTGTCATAGGATAGGTTCAAACACCTTGTCCCATCTTTTTTTTGCTAATGTTTACATTACTATCTGAAGCTTAATGCATTTGTAGATTTGCTTCCAAATAAGATGTATAGTAGGTCTTTGCCATGTTAATGTGTTACTTTTGGTTGACATCCATATGTGGACTTTCTTTTAGTTCATTATTAAGCAACTATTTAGTGTATGTGGGTGGTGGGGTTAGAGTACATAGATGAGGGTATTATCATCAGCAACAAAAATAGGGTTCAGAATGTTAGAGCATTAGGCAGATCATTGATGTATATAAGAAATAGGCCAGAGGGTCCCAAGATGCTGCCTGGTGGCACTCCAACGGTTACTTGTTAGAGTGGGAGAGGATTATAGATAGTTGATGGCTACACATTGGTGTCTCTCACTAAGATAGGATGGATATAGTCCATGGCATCGCCGTCGGATTCCATAATGATGGAGTTTAAATACAGAGGTAATTGTGATTAACAGTATCAAAGGTCGCTTTCTCAGATCAATGAACGAGTCCCAATGGGAACTCTATTTTTGTTCAAGGGCAAGAGTAAATTATATCAGGAGACTAATAAATTGCATCGTTTGGTACTCTTTTTAGGAGCGGGAAGCCAACTGACAGGCGCTAAGAATGTCGAATTTTCACGATGATACGTAGAAGAGCTGTATTGTAGAATAATTTTTTCAACTATTTTGTGATAGTATGGGGTAGGTTTGATATTGGTCGATCAATTGTTTATGTTGCCGGTTACCTTCCTTTATGACTATGGCGTTACTCTTGCTTTTTGAAGGGATATCAGAGAATGGCAATAACACTCAAGGGATTGTTGAACAGCAACGCGTATACGTGGCGCAGGCCATGGGAGGCGCTCTTGTATACAATGGACTCAGCTTTGCATACAATGGAGCGTTTGGTTTTAGTGAGTGTAATGATGGACACAACATCGTGTCAGGCTGACTGGTGAAGAGAGGAGAAGAAGTTTGGAAGCTGCTGAGAAGATATATGTGTGCATACATGTGTCTGAGTCTGGTGGGATTTCCTCGCAAGGTCACTCACCACACCGTTGAAAAGAAGCTATTAAATTCATGTTGCTAGGCACATTTCTAAGTCAGTTGACGGTGTAACAGCCATCCTTAGAGAGTGTTATCTGGTTTTGGGAGTGTTGTTTAGTCTCTAGGATATTAGAGATGGAATTCCATGTGTTTTCATGTTGCTTTTGCTTCATCTCTATCCGCCAATTACCTATCCTCTAAACCTTACATTTGTTCAGAATTAAACGGCACCTCCGCCAAGCATCTTTGACCATATATCAAGTACCCAGATTTAGATCGTTCGACGATCAATGATTTTAGACCTCCTTGTATCATATATCATCATACATGATGATATACATGATACACACTATCACTGGGTATGCTGAATGATATCATGATACACACTATTGGTATGCTAACATGCAGAACAACTCTAAACTCTGTATTAGTCTCATGGCAGGGTAACTTCGGTTCAGTCATATCTCAGCAGAGGTAACAAAGATAGCTAAACGGGTGTCCACGCAGGCACGGAGGAGCTGTTCACAAGATGCAACTGTTGATGATATCGGCTTCCCTAGCTTGACTATGTTAACAGATTACAATAACCGATTAGTCTAATGAAGAGACCTCAACACTTTCCTCTCCCAAAGTGGTTTGCCTCACCTTATGTGGTCACCTTTCAATGAATCAACTTAATTAACCACCCTTGTCACCTAGTGCGGGGCTAGGTAAACCATTAAGTCTCCTAATGTTTCACTTTAGAGCTGAATTTCTAAATTACTCTTTCTAGTGTGTTACTGGACTTAATTAATTTTGTCTTAATTATTCCTTTAGGTTCTTAATACGTTTGATACAGTCGCAACTGAACTAGTTATATTAATAATCATGTTGCTTAAATTTGTCACATATGACTATTTTCAACTTTTTCTCGTGCATTTCTCCTTTACCTAGTTTGCCTTAGCCTCGACCAATACTTGGCCATAACTCCTTTGACTCCAGTGTACCCCTGCCTTTGCCTTGTCTCAAATAGCCATATTAGCTTTAACTTTCAGTGTACACTGACAATAGCTTTGTAAGCAATCTAGCCTCAATTTTCTTTTGTTGTTCATTTTGTATTCTGTATTTATGTATAGTTTTGGGTTATATCTTTTTTTGGTCATATCTATACCTCTTTTGTATTGTATAGTCTATGATTTATATGTTTTTTTCTCTGAGTTCATTTCTACCTAGGTTGCCTAGCCTCTCTCTACTCCCATACTCCATTGTACGCCTCTGATAAGACCCCTTGTTATCTACCTTCCTCATTTTTTCTTTGTGCGTTGTTCATTTTGGGTTTGTTTCTGTATATTCTCTGTCGTATATATTTTTCCCCACTTATAGCCTTAATTCGATATTTGTATTATGCCACAACTGCCTTGTTTCCTGACAACCAGGCCTCTTTATGCAGTCACGCGCTATAGACCCTGAACTAAACCTTCTATCCACTATCTGAGACAATCATCATTCTTACTGATCTAAATTGCAGTTAATTTGCAGCACAAGATGTAATCAATGTATGTGAACTCATAATCACAAGATCTCTGTAATCAACCTGAACGTTTGATCCCTAGGTAAACACTTTTATGATGTTAGTGCCTTGATTGAAACTGTTGACAACAAATTCTCTTTATTATACTTACTGAAACGCGGTTGAAAGAGGACACTACTCAACTCATTAACATGCCATACCGGCCAATTCACAACTGTCGTCAAATTCAGAGAGGTTGTGGTATTGCTCTTTACTACCACCATGAACTTACATGCTTAAAAGAAACTAGAACTAGGAGACTGCTGTGGGGGAGTATATCTTCGCTAGCTTCCGAGTCAAGGGTGCCGAGTCTGTCCTGTCTGTACTCACCTAAATTGTACTCACCTAATTGTGCTTGCGGGGGTTGAGCTTTGGCTCTTTGGGTCCCGCCTCTCCACTGTCAATCACCAGGTGTACAGATTCCGGACCTATTGGGCTCTATCATATCGACAATTGAAACTGTTGTATGGAGTCAGCCTCCACCACCTCACTGCCTAATTCATTCCATCGATTAACTACTCTGACACTGAAAATTCTTTCGAACGTCTCTGTGCTCATCTGGGTACTAAGGTTTACCACCTGTGTCCCCCTTGTTCGTGTCCCACCCGTGGTGAGGCGTTTCTCTTTGTACCGCTACCCTGTCAATCCCACTGAGAATTTTGTAGGTGGTTATACACTGTCTCCCCTTACTCTTCTGTTTTCCAGGGATGTGAGGTTTCAGCTCTCCTTTAGCCTTTCCTCGTAGCTTCAATCCTCTCAGTTCCGGGACGAGCCTGGTGGCTACGCTCTGAATCTTCTCTAACTTTGTCTGTGGTTAACTAGGTATGGACTCCAGGCTGGAGCTGCCAACTCCAGGATTGGTCTTACATAGTGGTATACAGGGTGTCTTGACAGATTCCTTACACAAATTTCAAAGGTAGTTCTGACGTTGGCCAGTCTAGCATATTGCCGCTGGATGAATTCTTTTGATGTGGGCTTCTGGGGACAGGTTCGGTGTGATATCAACCCCAGATCTTTCTCTCTATTGTGACTCTTGTAGGATTGTCCCCTCCCAAATGATACATGGTGTTCCCCCCTCCTGCCCCCTGTCTCCTAATTTCATCCCTTACACTTTCCCGAGTTTGACTTTAGCAGCCAGTTTCTAGACCATCTCCCTCCAGTTTATTCAGGTCATCCTGTCGTCTCTGTCTAGCTTCATCCGGCTTGATTCTTCCCATAATTTTTCCATCACTCAAGCAAACATTGAGAGGATGAGTCTATACCTCCGGAAGATCGTTCACATATTTAGCAACAGGATGGGTCCAAGTACTGAGCCCTGTGGGGACTCCGCTGGGACATCTTCGCCACTCTGATGTCTCACCCCTCACCGTTACTCGCTGTTTCCTGTGCTTAAGTACTCCCATTAGCATGGAGACAGACGCACAAAATGTGTGATTACTAACTACTTATATCAAATTAATCTAATAATTTGAAGGAGGAGTATCGGTTTTCGTCTGTTCTAAATAAAACTTCAACCCATGAGCAGCCCCCCCCCCCCCCGGGAATTATGTCGGAAAACCCGACGCCATTTAACAATATTATATACAATATGCAGATAATATTGCTGCTGATGAATACACAAGTTAACCCATAGAAAATGTAGCTTGTAGTGGAATTTTCCATCAATAGAAAACAGGATATCATTGCCATGTAGTGCTATAAATTCACCAGCTATTCTGTAGGGAATTATAATTAATTAATACAGTAGTCTTTGGACTTATTACATCATAAAAACATCTCATTTGAATTAACTTAATTATCAGTATCAAAATAGAGTAAATGTGACCCTTCTATCACTTATTGACATCTGGACAAAGAGAGCCAGGAGCGTCAGTGGTTAGGGAGGTCAGCCATTGTTTAGACCAGAGTCGCTGGAGAAAATTGAGCTCCTATAATTCTCTCTGGGATGAAGTGTTATGGATTTCAAATTAGTGCTTCTACAATCATCAACACGCTGTCAACAACCACAAGGGAAGGGTCTTTCCGAAATCTTATCTAAGTCATTATTGGCCAGTAATGTTATGTAGATAGGATTATTTCCGGTTAGATCACGAACATACGACTCAACCCAGGTAATTAAACCTTGGTCCTCATCTTATATAATATAAATGTTTCATCTGATATAGTTGTCATATATTAGGATTCAGGCTTACAGCTAGTGCCCTTTAATTAAATTAACAGGAACAAGAAGAGGAAGCAAGAATTAATCTTGGTACATCAGTTACTTGGGTGGTAGATGCTCGCCTCACAAGATTATTTGGTGTCTACATCCTAGTTATACCTGGTGGGCTAGGCCTACCATACAATAACATAAGGCACCTACAAAATATATTTACTACTATATGTAGTTTAATACTGTAGTTTGATTGGCTGCATATATATACATTTAATATAACCCCCCCCCCTAACGTGCAAGGATTTATTTGTGAGAATAACTAAACATCATACAAATTGCTATCGAAATATATACATCAACATAAATATAAATTCTATATAAATTCATATAAATTAAATAAATATAAATCTCACAGATCGGTTCCCACTCTCTCTCTGTGGTCAGGACTGTGGCTGCTGATAGGATTGTGGCCACTAGGAGAGGACTGTGGTCACTGGGAGAGGACTGTGGCTGCTGATAGGATTGTGGCCACTAGGAGAGGACTGTGGTCACTGGGAGAGGACTGTGGCTGCTGATAGGATTGTGGCCACTAGGAGAGGACTGTGGTCACTGGGAGAGGACTGTGGCTGCTGATAGGATTGTGGCCACTAGGAGAGGACTGTGGTCACTGGGAGAGGACTGTGGCCACTGGGACAGGATTGTGGCCACTGGGGACAGGACTGTTGTTGGAAAGTTCCAACACTAATACATTCTTATTGTATCATAATACATCACCATTGTATACTAGGCATAGTATATATTAATTCTACTAATTTGTAGTACTAATGTAAATTAATATTTTCCTATCTGCGCGTCATTTACCAAATTCTTCCCACATCGAGGGACAGTATTGCGTCAGATAATATCCAGCAAGGCATAATTATTGTCAACTTGCCAGAGAATTCAATGATATTCTCGCCCTTTGTAATATTCTTTACAAGAATTAATAATTAATACAAGAATTAATTTACAAGATAATATAACAACTTGTGATCCAATAACAACGTGTCATCAACTAAAAGATCACTATATAACAATCTATATGTTATCTTAAACTATCATGGAGGAAACAAATTCTCTCCATTTCTCGTTTAATAAGAACACTGTTCATATTTATAATTATTCAGCGAGAATGTAAACAATATATAACTATAATTGCGACCCTATTCTCATTAACTTATTAAGTTGGATAATTACAAGGAAAAGAATTTTCCGTTTCAACTAAAATATGATGCGCATGCGTGAGAGAGGGGTTGAGGGAGTGGGGTGAGATGCGAGACCTCCACCAACACTTTCGCGCAACCACGTCGTAAATACACGACGGCTATTTTTCTATAGGTTGTGCATCCGCGTCGTAAATAGCCGCGCGATTTAAAAAACATTATAAAATCCAATTCTATTTGATCGACTTGGGGTTAGTATGAAAATGTTTGCCATTAAATTTTCGTTTTCTCTAATAGGCACATGGCCTATTTCTGAGAACGGCATTGTATTGTAACTTAGTGGAGAGACTATTGAATTGTTGACACAACGAGGGTAATCGAGCACTTCACACACTCTTGGTGTGGGCCGCGATCATGATTCTACATTGATATGCATATGTCTGTGTAGGGAATTTTATTGCGAGTTCAGTGATATAAAATTTAACGCTGTAGGACTAATGTGGAGCTGACAACAAACAAAAGAGTATGAACATTTTGTTGCTGTTTGGGCGTCACGGCGAGTGATTTACGGTTTTATTTATTTCGTGGTGGGATAGCTAATGCTTTGGTGACATTTTATACATCTGATCTTGTAGAGAATTTTATTGCCAACACATTGATACCAAAATGAAATGAGTAGCTCGAGAATTGGTGTCAGGAAAGTGAAAAGATTATACACTTTTTTGTGTTTACGCTCAAGAGCGCAAAACGCCGCGTGCGCTATTTTTTTTTTTCACGAGAGCTGGGCGCATTAAAGTGTTAAATTAATACATGAGGTACATCTGCATTAGTGCAGCTACGCTAGAATATATGAAGTGGAGTACAGTGTGTCAAAAAAGCTAACTAGGTGATGCTAAAACATCCCCATCACACAGGATGGTCAGTCATACAGAGGCATGTGATGGGCAGTCTGCACTGGCAGACTTTAGAAGTATTTTGAGGATATTATCAACACAAGATTGAATAAGGCAACAGTGGTAATGAAAGTCCCCATCTCGCAGGATGGTTAGTCATACAGGGCCATATGTTTAGTAGCCTACAATGGCAAATTGGGTACACTGTGAGGATATCTTCAAGAATATGAGAATGAATAAAGTAATTGCAAAGCTCCAGGTACCTCATGCCAACTGGTCTGAAAGGTCTAATAACTGGGCATTCGGTGATGTAGTGCGGGAGATCGTGCCGTAATTCCTGCTCACAGAGTTTACAACTGGAGTGCTCAGGATTGGGAGATCCGTCACCTGCAGCCACCTGCCACAGGTAACGGTAACCCAACTTGATCCTGGCAACCACTGTGTCGCACAGTCTAGTGGACGTTTTGTGCTGCCCATAGATATAGGTTTCAGATCTGAACAGATCATAGCTTTTTATACTAGTACTTTCAGGTCGTTGGCCTGAGACAATGAGGCGGCCATAAGTCCAGGGAGATGCGAAACTTTCATCATCTACACGATCGGCCCTTGCTATTAATCGGCCCTGGAGCGTGCAATTACTCCATTAGCGATCCAAGGATTGCATTGGTGAACCACCAGCAGGTTAAGTGATCTAGTTTTCGTATTTGAGCTTTATATATGTAAACTTTATTCTTCGTCCATCGTTACGTCGTGATCCCTCCCCAAACGACAAGTACGTCCTCAGGGAATTTAATTTGTCCCTTTTATTGAATCGTAATGATGTAATGGAATGATGTAATGTAATGATGTAAATGGACCAAGAAGATTACTTTTTATTTTCTACAAATGACTTTGCACAATGCATACGCATTGTATAAGAACTACTCCACTGATGTCAAAAAGCTCACTTTCCTGGAGTTTCACGCAATAGGAATCAAATCCTTATTGATGTGGAAAAGTGATGACTGGCCAGCAACCACAGGCATACCCCATGCTCCAGACATAGATGCCAACGTAGCTGCTCCAGACATAGATGCCAACGTAGCTGCTCCAGACATAGATGCCAACGTAGCTGCTCCAGACGCTAGCAACGTAGCTCATCCTGCTGACGCGGCACCTCCGGCACGTCCTGCTGACGCGGCACCGGCCGGCACATCTGGTTCGAGGCGGGCTCTGTTCACATCGACACCTCAAGCCCAGTCATCATCATCACACAATTCTGAACAGGAGTTGGATGACATAGAACCCCTTGACATGACGGATGTGACAGTAGATGTAAGCAACAGTCTTGTCATTCCTGAAGAAGACACGCTTCCTGAAATGCCCTACAAACAAAAACGAATTGTAGATTCAGAACATAGACTGAACTACAAGTTGACTCATGAAATTATCGAGCTGAAAAAACGTAAAAGGTGCCGTGTTTGTAACAAGTCTGGCATAAGGAAGGACGTAAAACTCGCATGCAAAACTTGTGATGTGGCACTGTGCGCTGTACCTTACTACACAAAGTACCACCGCAGGAAGGTATTTTGGGTGGAGAAAAAGTAACCACCCGCAACAGCTTCACTCCACCAACGAAACATCTGTTGAGCAACTTCAGGATATCAGGCCTGAAGATGGTGGAGTGAAGAAAAATTGCTCAACTGTTGGTCTTCAATCAACATATACATGGTAAGTACACCTATTTGGAATTTTATTTATCATCACTAACATATTATATTATATACGTATTGTAGACAATTTATTTGCGAATGTTTTGGTACAAAAATGAATATTATATCACCTAAACTTCTATGACTAAGCAGGAAAAAACACAAAGTATTTTTTCTGGTGTTGCGGGTGTGGCTCTGGGTGTGCCGGGCGTGTTGCGGTGGGTTCGCTTTACCGGTTCATTTTGCTATGACCAGCCAAATATTTTTATTTGTTTCGTTTATGTCTGTGTAGGATTTTTTACTGTGATCACTGTCATACAAATAAAATTGTGTTGAGACAAGTATAAACTTGACAAACATGGAACAAACGAACCCATTGGGTTCGTTTTTGCCGCGCACGCATAATGACCGACGTTGTTTTATATTTGGCGCAATTCGTACATATGCTTTTTACATTTTTTATACTTTTCTTCTTATAGAAAATTTTATTGCGAACACATTGGTACAAAAAACAAATACCCACATAGAAAAATAAGGCCGGGAACAATATAAATGTATAAACTTTCCAAGCGTGATTTCCCACATGTGTTTTCGCTGGTGCGCTCGCGGGTAACTCCTTGTCAACTTCCCACACTCTTGCGGGTGGGAAACGACCTAGAATATACATTCATATGCATATGTCCGTATAGAGAATTTTATTGCGATTCCAATGATACCAAAATTAACGATGTAGGACGACTGTGGGCTTCACAACCATTAATAGAATGGAAACATTTTGTTGGTGTTTGGCGCTTTCGGCGAGTAATGTCAATACTTTTTAATGTGGTGCAGCTATGCCTTATGATTTGCCGCCATTTTATACATATGTTCTTGTAGACAATTTTATTGCGAACACAGTGATACCAAATTTAAATACGTAGGACAACAAATAATGTCAGGAGAGTAAATAAAGTATACACTTTTTTGTCTCACCGCTTGGCCGCCCGAGGTGCCGAAAGCACAAGCCCAATGTTTTTTCTCTTACGCGGGGGGCGGCAAAGTGTTAACTTGTGTAGACAATTTTTACACAACATTCAGTTTTCACAGCTAAGCAGCTGTGATTATTTTAATATAGTTATTGCTTACTTAGGAACAGTTGAAACCTAATAATATTTTGAAATTATATTTCATTTACATGAGCTAGGAAGTCAAGTATAATTCTATAGCCTCATGAACTTTAGATAGGAACAATTTTCTTATCTAACCATTATCTAATATATTCTTGTTACTAACCAAATTATCAAATGTTCATATTATTTATATATCTTAGTAAGATTTACTAATTTTATTCGAGGAAGAACCAGCCTCGATAAAGCGTACTAGGAGTAACCCAACTTCTGGTATTAACCCTCAATTGTGAAGCTTGGGAAAGTTCAACTCTTGAAAAGTAATTTAATTTACAGTCCATTAACATTCAAGAAATAACTCTTAATGATTACATTATCCACAGGCACTGGTATTTCAGTCCTTTTCTATTCCTTATTTATCTGTTTCCCTTTTCAGTAAAAATAGGGTGGCCCTTCGAGTAACTCGAATCAATCAATTAAATATCAATATATTAAGAGCTAGCTTTCCTTCATGACACAAATTTGGGCCTTCGAACCAGATAGATAGCTGAATCAAGTTATCCTACTTATCTATAACTAATTACCATGTGTAGTAACCTAGGCTAACCATATTTCATTATCTGTGGTTACCAGCAGTGTATCACATATTAGCCTAACCCACACCAATTTATAAATTTTGTTGTCTATACCTCATGTATAAGGTAGCACTAGTGGGACATAGTCTGTTGCTCACAACATGCCTCACACTATACCTCACACTGAGGTAAGAACCTTCAAGTCACCAGGAGTAGTGAGATATGCGACTAGAACCGTCCCCTCCCCGAGGAGAGCCTCAGGGATCGAACTCAGTCCTAGTCAAAATTGGGTGTGGGAGTCTATAGATTGGGACGGGTTGCGTCAGGGAGGACATTGTGGGTCACAGAGGGTAAAATGTAATTTCTACTAAAGGAACTACTAAATTATTTAGTCTGCATTTGCGCAAAACTCAACACAATCACAACCTAAATTCCTACCTAATAAAGGTTGGCATGAATTAATTAATGGTGCAGTAATGTGAATATATGTGCTGTGTTTTTTTTTTTAGATTTTGTAATATATAAATGTGCACGTGCACACAGTGAAAATTATGAAATATATATAGTATATTTCCGATAATATATAGCAAGATCGTGTAGTTGACGAAAGTTTCAACTCTCTCTGTACGTATGGCTGCCAAATTGTCTATGGCATCGTCCACGAGCAGCATGTGGCGTCTCCCTCCTCCTCCCTCAACCCCTCTCTCGCGCATGCGCAACATATTTTAGTAGAAACGGAAAATTCTTTTCCTTGAATTACTCTACTTAATAAGTTAATGAGAATAGGGTCGCAATTATAGGGAGTTATATATCATTTAAATTCTCGTAGAGTAATAATTAATATGAACAGTGTTCTTATTAAACGAGAAATGGAGAGAATCTGTTTCCTCCATGTTAGTTTAAGATAACAGATAAACTGTTATATAGTGATCTTTTAGTTGATAACGCATTGTTATTAGATCACTAGTTTTTATAGTATCAAGTATTAGTTCTTGTAAAGAATACTGACAAGGCGAGAATATTTTTCAACTCTCTAGCATGTTGACTAATATACAATGGTGATGTATTATAATACAATAAGGATGTATTAGTGTTGGAACTTTCCAACAAAAGTGTTATTTTAGTTAAGAAATGATGAAAAGATGATGAAAGAAAACTTTTCCGTTGATTGACGAATAATTTTAGTTAAGAAACGACAAGAAAAGATAATGAACGTGACTCTTTTCAGTTGACTGACGAATAATTTTAGTTGAGAAACGATAAGAAAAAATTGTCTTTGTAAATTTGTTACTGTATAAAGTGCAGATTTGTTAAGGATAGTGTTGGTAAGAAATAATAAGTTGTTAAGTAGAAATACATTGACATAGTTCTTTAAAATAAACCTGGTAAATTACTAAATAAATAAACTCTGTAATAAATTGTGGAGAATTATTAATATTGTTGTTGATAATATGTAACAATGAACTACTTACTGAATGGCAGAAATAATTGGTTTAGAGAAACAAAGAACATGAAAAGAGGAGAATATGTAAGGGAATGCAATGAACGGGTGAGAACAAGTTGAGGATTAATAGATGGAGGAAAATTGTAAGAAAGGGTAGGGAGATAAGCGGTGAACTATTCGGGGTATTTTAGGATTGAGGAAGTTTGCAAAAATTAGTAGGAAGATGCACGGAGAACATGCACTAATAAGTATTTGTGTATTTACATATGATAAGATGCATGATAATAGCTCTTTTAAGTCTCATGGAGCATGCAAAGAACTAGAGAACATGTAAGAAAATGCATTGAACACAAAGAACACAAGGGGTGACCTTGTGTTCTTTGTGACCTTGTGAACTTGTAAAGAACATTCTTAGAACAAGGAGAATATGAAAAAGAACACAGAGAACATGGAAGAGAATGGGAAGAACTTTGAGAAACAGGTGAAAAGTATGAATTGAACTTGCAGAGAATATGTTCTGAACATGGAAAGAACACAACATTACGGTAAGATTATTGAATAGTAGCTACATTTAAAATTCTTGAGGGGAGGTTTGAATGAGATGGAGAAGGGGTGAGATGCAGGGGGAGTAGGGGCTGGGGGGGGGAGATATTGAGGAAGGAAGATGGGAGAGATAAAGATATTTACACAGGTGTGGTTAGATTTGTGCTTACTTTGATAAGGCAATGCGAGCCAAGGTAATAGATTAGAGCTACTTACTTGTTCTAGAATAACTAATTAACAAAGTTTGATGAACATAGAACCAAGGCAGAGGACAGGAGTTGGAGCTCGGTAATTGATTTGATCTATTTTACTAAGTACAAAATAAAGCATCTTAAATCTCGAGAAATTTGATTGTATACCAACGAAGTTACATGAGTAAAGTAAGGCGAGGTACATATGCTGGAGCTCGGTAACTAAAGTGCTATATTTACTTGCGTCTGAAATACAGCTGGTTTAAATTTTAGGGAAATTGGACAGTCAGGAAAAAAAGTTATTCGAATGAAATAAGGCCGAGGACAAGAGCTAGAATTCAGTAACCTGATTTTCTTTACTTTGTCTAACAGAGTCCCCTCCTGTTACCTATCTTGAGGTTATCTTGAGATGATTTCGGGGCTTTAGTGTCCCCGCGGCCTGGTCCTCGACCAGGCCTCCACCCCCAGGAAGCAGCCCGTTACAGCTGACTAACACCCAGGTGCCTATTTTACTGCTAGGTAACAGGGGCATAGGGTGAAAGAAAGTCTGCCCATTGTTTCTCGCCGGCGCCCGGGATCGAACCCGGGACCACAGGATCACAAGTCCAGCGTGATTGGTTCCCGCTTTTTTGCTGCAATGCCATTGATCAAATTGTAACCCCTTGTGTTGTGTCCCACGAGATACCCTGCAGCCGCTGGCAAGGGTATTCACGTGAGGAAGTTTGTAGCTAGTGGACATGTCCAGTTCTGTCTATCGCCCAATAGACTGAACACTGTCCATTCCTCACCGTCAAGATTAACTCAGTGTCTTTTCGATATACCAACGCTCACCCAGAATCCCGATCATGACAATATTGTTTAGAAGCCTAGTGACAAATCACTGGAGCTAAACAGACTGGTATCAGGTAACCCCCGGTCACAAGTTGAGATCATCTGTGAGAAACCTAGAGTGAACTATGGTAGTGCTGCCGCCTAAGTAAATCTGTGTGTGACTTTTACCACAGTGTACCGCTTGGTACCATATAATCAGCCGCCGCCCGCCACCACTCACCGCCGCCATCTCACACCAGAGCGTGTAGCTAGCCTCAAGCCGCCAGCCGCCCTGCCTCACTGTACTATGTGACATCACCACCCTTACTCACCGCCAGTGCCATCAAGTTTGTGCGTGTGTCTGTTAGACATACAGTGCACCCTCCTGTGAGTACCCTCCGTGTCAAGTACGGTTTGTGGGGAAAGCCTGTCGCCAATGGTCTCACGTCAGAACGAGTGAAACCAGCTGTCAGGCCACCTACGAGTTCTTGCATAAATGTGCCTGAGTGAGTGAATAAGAGAGGTAGCCTGCCTGCAAGTACAAGATCTTGTTATTGTATTATTGTGTCCGTCTGTGTTGATCTGGGGGACCAACCACAGTTCTCACATTTTATACCTGACACAGGTATAGGTGGAGACCTAGACACCCGACAGTGTATGCGTGCTTATCTGTGTGGTATCACGACATTACACTTGTCTGTGAATGTGAGCTTCACGTACACCACACATTTAGTTATTGTGTGATATTATTATTGTGCATGTTATCGCCTGTCCCATTGACCGTGCCATTGTGATTTACTGTGCATCATCATTATCCGAGTATCCGGTTGGAATTCTTGTGATCCCTTTGCACACCGGCAGTTAGGTTTGCCGAGTTAATAATTGGCTGTCAATTGTGTTAAATTAGGTGTTTCTCCACGAGTGGATCCGAATCGATTAGCCTGACGTCAAGAGTCTCGCTAATGCAACCATATCCTTTCTGACTCCAATCTAAAGTAAATCAAGCACCCTTTGTATTAGTGGTTAAGTTAGTAAATAAACTACTGTTAAGCTTTATGCGGTGTTTCCATTGAACCACTTCTGAATACTGCCAACTATTTACTCAATCCTTTAGCTCCAGGTGTCTTCAACACCGAGTTGCCTATAATTCACTAAACAATAAATGTGATGAGGTCCCTAAGAGTCCATTAAAGTGTTAAAGCATTGAGGAGATTCCAACGATCAACGTGGACCAGCAGCAGGTGAGGTTAGTCTGAGAAGAGATCCTCAAGGACTCTAACTCGATCCTGCTCCCAGGCCCTGTACGGTTGCTCTCGTATTTTCTCTGCTGATTCCGACAGTTTCGTGAAGCGTCTGCCACATGTACATTGGCGACGTACCCATTGCAGTCGGGAAAGCAAAATAGAAAACCCCACAGACAGCTGCTATGGGCTGCTTCCTGGGGGCCTGGTCGAGGACCGGGCCGCGGGGCACTAAGTCCCGAAATCATCTCAAGATAACTTCTTCTCAAGAAAATAACATATGACTGTTTTAGCTGTTTTAAATTTAATGGGATTTGGACTAATAGTAGCAAAGTTATGTGAATGAAGTAAGGCAGAAGACAGGATTTGGAGTTCGGTAACTGCTTTGATATTATTTACTTGATCTGAAATAACTATACTTTAAATCAGAAGGAAATTGATTGGATAATAGTGGATTTGTGAGAACTAAGATGGCGGAAAGGAGCTGGATATCGTTAACTAAAATATTGTATTTTACTATGTCTGAAATACAGCTGGTTTAAATTTCAGGGAAATTGATTGGTTAATACTGGAGTTGTAGGAGTAAAATACAACGAAGGACTAGAGTTGGAGCTGGGTAAGTGATCTATTTCCCTATGTATGAAATGCATTGGGTTTAAATTTCAGGGGGATTGAACTTTTAGTATCGAATTTACGGATATAAATTAAGTCGGAGGACGAGAGCTAGAACTCGGTAACTCAATTTTTGTTTATTATTACGTTCGAAATAACTATGTTTTAAATTTCAGGGAAATTGATCAGTTAATAGCGAAACTACACTTATAAATGTATAGAGTCTGGTCCAAGAACTAGTTTCTGATGAACTTTTTAAAAATATCTGCTCCAGTCCATAGAATTGAATTATATCCATCAGAACTCTTTTAAGACCTCAGCAAGGATTAAAACTCTGACAAATTCCGGTCTTAAACTGGTGTCTAACAAATTTCGATTTTTAATTGGTGACAGCAGTAAATGGACACAAGACTAAAAGTTACTGCTAAGGGGGTCTATTTTAATTAACGAACTTCTATGAACATATTATCCGCAATGGGTCTCTACTTTTCGGTTCTCAAACGGATGTGACACACCGAGCAATAAAACTCTGACTTTTTTTCCTGGAACCCTGGACCCTTAGCCCACACATTCCAAAAAAAAATGAGAATTGTGGGCTAAGTTTATCCCACTACTCGCCATAGGCCTCCCCAGGCTGCCCCAGGCCTCCATAAGTTGCCACAGGCTGTCAGAGGCCACCCCAAGGCCCCATCAGACCTCAATAGGCCTCCACAGGCCATAATAGGCCTCCACAGAACCCCCCCCCTGGCTCCACAGGCCGTCCCAGGCCACTATAGGCAGCTACAGGTCTCCACAAGCTGTCGCAGGCCTCCCCAGGCCGTCCCAGGCCACTCTAGGCCATCCCAGGTCACCACAGGCTGCCCCAGGCCGCCACAGGCCGTTACAAACAAGCTACTCACGGTGGACGTCATTGTTGGCCAGCACGGCCACCTTGACACAAATGATGGGCAGTCAACACGGGCAGTTGATGATGACAATGAAGAAGATGCGAAGAGCAAAGGTCCTCTTGTCACTGGAGAGAGACGTGCAAAGCCTTGTTTCCCGGATTTTGATGAAGAGTCCAGTGTAGACACTGAAGATCACCACCATGCTGCAACAAGAGTGGGAATAGTGAAGATCAACACCATATTGAAGGAGTGGGAGCAGCAAAGATCACCACCATAATGCAACATAAGCGGGAATAGTGCTGTCTGGCGCATGTTCTTGGAGGCCTAAGTGAGAGTAGTGCCATCTAGTACATTGTTCTACATGTTCTGGGAAACATAAGGATGATTAGTGACTCTTGCGCATGTTCTGGGAAGAATAAGTGAGAGTAGTGTCGTCTGGTGCATGTTCTGGGAAATATAAGAGAGAGTAGTACCATCTGGTTCAAGTTCTGGGAAGAATAAGGGAGAGTACTGCCATCTGGCGCATGATCTGGGAAGCATAAGTGAGAGTAGTGCTCTCTGGCGCATGTTCCAGGAAGTATAAGTGAGAGTAGTGCCATGTGGTGCATGTTCTGTGAAGTATAAGTCAGTAGTGCCATCTGGCATATGTTCTGGGAAATATTAGTGAGAGTAGAGACGTCTGGCGCATGGTCTGTGATGTATAAGGGCAAGTAGTGCACTCTGGCAAATGCTCTGGGAAGTATAAGTGAATGTAGTGCCGTCTGGCGCATGTTCTGGGAAGTATAAGTGAGAGTAGTGCCATCTTTGCATGTTCCAGTAAGTATAAGTGAGAGTAGTGCCATCTGGCGCATGTTCCGGTAAGTATAAGTGAGAGTAGTGCCATCTGGCACATGATCCGGGAAGTGTAAGTGAGAGTAGTGCCGTCTAGTGCAAGTTCCGGGAAGTATAAGTGAGAGTAGTGCCGTCTGGCGCATGTTCCGGGAAGTATAAGTGAGAGTAGTGCCGTCTGGCGCATGTTCTTTGAAGTAAAGGTGAGAGAAGTGCCATCTGGCGCATGTTCTGTGAAGTATAAGTCAGAGAGGTGCCGTCTGGTGCATGTTCTGGGAAGCATAAGAGAAAGTATTATGATCTGGCGCATGTTCTGTGAAGTGAAAGAAGTGCGGTCTGGCACATGTTCGGGGAAGTTTAGGAGTGTAAGCGTATGGTCTTTCAAGATATCTCCCACAGCTGACTTGAATGGCTCATTGCAGTGCACTTTGCACCGATCCCGTGCACAAGCCCTATCTCTGTCATGTTGGGTGTCATTAGGATGCCGACATAACCAGGAATACTTATAACAATTCGAGGGGCCTCCGTATGTCCAGGCAGAATATAGTTGCAGAGTTACTGTTTAATGTTTAAATGAATTTTGTTTTAATGTTTAATGTTTAAATGTTTACTGAATTAAACATTTATGCCATAGAGTCAGGGAGTACACAGTGAAGGTGCAAGGCGTGGGAGAGGGGACGCCAGCGAGGCGAGAGATATAAGATCTGACCTCTGGGGTCAATCTCAACCGGCACAATGAAAACAACACAGTGACGTAGTCGTGACATAGTCATAACGTCTCTTCTACCGATCATGTAACGATCAGTATTATTGGTTTTGGTACCTTTGCTGCAGCACCTTTGCTCACTTGTAGACCTGGTGTTTGTGTCACAAGGAAGCTTGCAATCCAAGGCAAGACTATTCTCGTGAGTAAGTCCGTACATGGGGGTCGTGTCCTTCTGTCTATCAGCCGATAGACAGGACGCCGTCCATTCCTCATCGTCAAGTTCAACTCAGCGTTCTTCTCGATATACCAACTCTTGCCCGGAATCGTGACCGTGAATATATTGTTTAAAAGCCTTCTAGAGTGATAAATCACCAGAGCGAAACAGACTTCTGAAAGCCTGTCGTCAGTGGTCTCACGTCATAACGAGCAAAACCAGCTGTCGGGCCACTTACGCGTTCTAGCCTAGCATAAATGTGCACGAGTGAGTGAGTGGAAGAGGTAGCCTACCGTTAAGTACAAGATCTTGTTTCATCATTATTGTGTCTGTCTGTGTGTTGATCTGAATGGTCAACCACAGTTCTCACCTTCTCGTACCTGACACAGGTATAGGTGGAGACCTACACACCTGACGGTATATGCGTGTTTATCTGTGTGGTACCACGCTTTACACTCGTCTCTGAATGTGAGTTTCACATACACCACACATTTCGTTATGGTGTGACATAATTATTACCCTGTCCCATTGACAGTGCCATTGTTGATTTATTGTGCAACATCATTACCCTGTCAATTGTGTTAAGTTAGGTGTTTTTCCACGAGTGGATCAGAATTGATTAGTCAGACGCCAAGAGTCTCGCTAATGCAACCGTAGCCTTTCTGATGCCAATCTAAAGTAAATCAAGCACCCACTGTATTAGTAGTTACGTTTGTAAATAAACTATAGTTAAGCTTTATGCAGTGTTGACGTTGAACCACTTCTGAATACTGACAATTATTACTTGAGCTCTCAGACCCAGGTGTCTTCAACACCGAGTTGCCTATTATTCACTAAACTATAGATGTGATGAGGACCCTTGGAGTCCCTTAAAGTGTCTCAAGCATTGAAGAGATTCCAACGACCAACGTGGATCAGGACCAGGTGAGGCTAGTCTGAGAAGAGACCATCAAGGACTCATACTCGACCTTTCTCCCAGGCTCTATATGTTTGGTCTCGTATTTTCTCTGCTGATTCCGACTGCTCCGTGAAGTGTCTGCCACATGTACATTGGTGACGTATGCATTGCAGTCGGAAAAGCAAAGAAGAAAAACCCCCACATCAGGCGCCCAACATGATTGGCTTAGTTGGAGTCCAGGAGCTAGGTTCTAGGTTGTAGCATAAAGTTCCCGCACTTATATTTTCCTTGAAAATTTCGAAAGTGACGAGCAGGGGCGTTAAACGTCCAGAGGACATTTAACGCCCTGTTAGGTACCCCAACCACCAGTATGTGTGAGTGTGCAACCCGTCCTCGCAAATTTGTATAGTCAATATTGACTTATTAAATATGTGCATAGGTGACATACTTAACATAATAGTTTCCCTTGAAAAGCTTCATAGAAAACACCGACCTTACCTAACCTACTTAGTATGTTAAGATAAGCATCTTATTGCTTCATAATTACAATTATTACCTAACCTATACCTATAATAGGTTAAGTAACAATTGTAATTACGAAGCTATGACATGCTTATTTTAACATATTAAGTGGGTTAGGTAAGGTCGGTGTTTTCTATGAAGCTTTTCAAGGGAAACTATTATGTTTAGTATGCCACCTATGCACGTAACTAATAAGTCAATATTGACTATACGAATTTGCGAGGACGGGTTGGAGTGTGGAGAGTTCAAACAGCGCTACCTGCATATTCATATGGCCGGCACGCTCGTAGACCTTACGACTACGATACTCTTACTGAGCAGGAGTGTAAGGATCGAGTGGAAGAGGTGATGCTACAAGCACACGTGCAGTGTAGTACTGATGTGGCATGTGCGAGTCTCATTACACTGGATGAGGCTACCGGTGGTGAGATCCCGGTTAGAGATAACAGTGGGTGAGACCTCATTGAGAGATAAATTGGATGTAGAGATCCCTGTGGATGACGTCACCGAGAAGGATGTCTCCAGGACCACGCACGCTGCGAGAGAAAACGGAGTCGTGCGGGAATCTAGCCCTTTAAATACTCCATTGAGGGTATTCTACGGTGGAGAATCTGCCCAAAAAGTTCTTGTGGACGACGCCTGCTCAAGGAGTAGGTATTACAGGGCCGCACTGATTCAGCTTAGAGGAATACTGTGACCAGGTTAGGGGGTTGGGATTCGAAGGAAGTTATCTTGAGGTTATCTTGAGATGATTTAGGGGCTTTTCAGTGTCCCCGCGGCCCGGTCCTCGACCAGGCCTCCACGCCCAGGAAGCAGCCCGTGACAGCTGACTAACACCCAGGTACCTATTTTACTGCTAGGTAAGAGGGGCATAGGGTGAAAGAAACTCTGCCCATTGTTTCTCGCCGTCGCCTGGGATCGAACCCGGGACCACAGGATCACAAGTCCAGCGTGCTGTCCACTCGGCCGACCGGCTCCCCAGTTAGTTAAGTTAGTTAAGGAAGTTAAGTAGCAGAGGCAGATATCAAACTGGACTGATCAGCAGAACAGAAAGAGGGAGTGCTGAACGCATAGTTCTCGTGCAGTCGCAAGCGAGGCAGGATGACCAGACAAGTGGTCGTTCAGCAGAGCCTAACGTTGAACAAGGTAATGTCAAACTGTCCAAACTAGCTTACTTTGATGAGAAGGGTGACTCGATGGATGCATACATGAAGTGTTTCGAAGATCAAAGTGGGCACTCACTCTTAGTGCGTTGTTAAAGGGAAGGGCACTAACCATCTACCGCAGTCTGGGTCCGTACCAGCGCGGAGATTACGAGGCATTGACAACAGCACTGCTGAACAGTTTTGGCATTGCTGCAGACCGTATACTAGAGAATTTCCGTAGGGCTCAACTATAAAAAAGGAAGACATGTGTGCTAATGTTACAGCGGTTAGAATCGAGTC
The DNA here is from genome assembly GCA_020271785.1 of Procambarus virginalis. Taxonomy (NCBI): domain Eukaryota; kingdom Metazoa; phylum Arthropoda; class Malacostraca; order Decapoda; family Cambaridae; genus Procambarus; species Procambarus virginalis. The sequence goes on along the minus strand of WNGS01165503.1, from coordinate 10,225,298 downwards.
TAAACTGTTACTGTGAACTCATGGACACTGCTCCTGGGAGCAGGGAGTTCTATCAACTGATGATTCACGAACAGTTCTTAGAAGCATGTAAATCGTCTCTCCACATCAAGCTCAAAGAGTAGGAAGTTGTGTCAAATCTGTCTATAGCCAAGCAAACAGATCTGTGGGGTAGGGCCAGAAGACAGGTGAAAGGGGTGAAGCCACACGAGAAGCATCATGCTACTGGAACTGGTGAGGGAGTGAACTGGAACTGGCCTATGACTGGTGTGCGGGGGGGGGGGGCAGGGAAACTCCTCCAACAAGCATGTACACAAGTGTTACGAAGCCAGGTTACATAGTAGGTGTGAGTTCAAGTAGTAAGAACCATCCCAACATTATAAAAGATCCACTAGCCTGGACCCTTGAGGTGGTGGACAGAAATATTAATGGAAAATCGGCGAAAATCTTCCGTGACTAAGGCACCACCACCCACATGGTGAGGAGAAGCTTTGTAATGCCAGGATCCGATACAGGTAGGCACATCTATGTCCAATTTCCAAATGGGAGCCGGTCGGCCGAGCGGACAGCACGCTGGACTTGTGATCCTGTGGTCCTGGGTTCGATCCCAGGCGCCGGCGAGAAACAATGGGCAGAGTTTCTTTCACCCTATGCCCCTGTTACCTAGCAGTAAAGTAGGTACCTGGGTGTTAGTCAGCTGTCATGGGCTGCTTCCTGGGGATGGAGGCCTGGTCGAGGACCGGGCCGCGGGGACACTAAAAAAAAAAAGCCCCGAAATCATCTCAAAATAACCTCAAGATAAGGTAATGCTAAGATGGTGGAGGTGTATGTATGTATGTATGTGTGGGTCATGAGCGCAACTCCATAGTCTCCTGAGACTGATGGATGCCTACTACTACTATGTGTGGGTCGACACACCATACATCAAGGGAAAAATTCGTGCAGTTCAACTGGAACGTGCAGTATATGAACTTTTATTGGGAATGTCCCAGGAGTCTCTGACTGCCGAAGTCCACCCTCAAAGAAAACGGTAGAGAGGTCGTCTCAGCTAAGTTCAGTCGCCCTAAATCAGCTATAGCCATGGATGACACGCCCGGGGGTGACGCCGCAGGGAGCAACAACAACCACGCCCAGCTGAAAACCAAAGGAAAGAAATAGGGAAAGACGGTAAGGTGTGAAGTAACAGAGGGAGAAGCCAAACCCATGGATGAAGCGACAGCAAATACATTAAAAGGTAACTCGCTCGTGGCAGCTGTCACCACGAGGTCAGAGAGCGAAAGGCCGACTAGCCCAGAAAAAAAACTTGAAATTGTGAGACATTCAGGGAATTTCTGCAAAGGAGTTTATTAATGCCCAAGGGAGCAACCTAATACTAGTCCAGACACGTGGGTATGCTGAGGAGAAAAATGTTTTCCAACACCAGGAATGCAAGTACTGGTACTTGCACCATAATGGGAAACTCATGCATAGAATTGAGACGCCCCACCAAACTTGGGACCAACTCGTTGTTCCACAGGAGCATAGACTGGCTGTGCACCGCCTGGGGCACGAAGCTTAGATGGGAGGATCACGCAAAGACCAGTGCACGAATACAAGCTGTGTTCAACTGGCCCAGGGATGACTGGGGAAATACAGCGTTACACTCACTCGTGTGACACTTGTCAGCGCACCACTGAATGCGACGGGTGAAACCCGGGAAGCTTCAGCCCTTCCCCATCATTGATCAGCCATTCAATTGATCTTGTTGGTCTGATCATACTGAGTGCAAAGGACGGCAGTAAGTACATCCTGACCATGGTCGATCATGCCACAAGGTACCCAAAAGCAGCTGCCCTGAAGAACATTGAGACGATAATGGTAGCAAAAGCAATGGTAGGTTTTCTCAGTCGCCTTCGTATACGTGAGTGGATTCATAGCGACCTGGGAACCCAGTTATCCAGTAGAATGATGGACCAAGTAAGACGTCTGCTCACAGCGAGAGCATCCCTCACCACACCGTATCATGCGATGGGAAACGGTTTGGTAGAACACTACAATGGCACACTCATGAAGATGTTAGTAGGGTAAAGTGCGACAAGAACCGCGTGCACCACCTGAGCAGGTGAGCCAATTAGGTCCCCCCCTGCTCAGGTGGTGCGCAGGTGTCTAGTCACAAAGGGTTCTGGGGGTTCCCCGGGGTGTGCGCGCACGCCATTCGGCCGCGTGGCACTAGTCACTCGGTAGAATCATGTTGGACTGGGGCAGTGGCATGTGGGTCATGTAGGGTAAAGTGTAAGTATAGGAACAGGTGTGGTGTTCAGGTGAGCAATAGTAGCAGATGAATATGTATGAGTATGTGCCATAGAGTTAATCGCGTGTAGATATATATAGTTAAATAACAGTATGTAGGATATGTTGAGGAGGTGTAGCGGGGAACCCCCCTACCCCTGACAGGGTAGGAGACCGGGCTTTTGAGATGGGTGGTTAGGGGTAGGGCACATGTGGGGGGTCTCATTCTTTTTTTTTAAACACTGTCTGTATTATGTAGGGGAAAAAAGTATAACTTTCTCACACAATTCTGTTTGTGTCGTTGGTGTTCAATGTCGGCGATTAGTTTTCACATCAGACAGACCTGTGTTCGCAGTAGAGCGTCTGAGCAGCAGATGGAGTGTGTCAATGAGCCGTAAATAGTTTTTTCTGTAAACACTGTGGGTGGGTCTCTCCCTTCACTCCCACACCTAGCTTCCAGAGCGGTACATACTCAGCACCATCACATGACCACAGGCCCACATGTGCCCACATAGACATGAGGTTGTCACCACATACCAGCAGACCACATAGGAGCTGTGAACTGTACTAGCAGCTGTGTACCTCCTCCACGTCGCGAGCCCCCGGTGTGTGGTCTTTGACGCCTCACGCATGAGTGGCCTGTGTTTTCGTTAAGGCGGGTGGGTCATATGTCGCAACCTCCACCCTCCTCTCACCCACCTCCCATGCAGGTGACAGTCATCATCAATCACTCGACAATTCCACACTTCACATTTCCTCAGTCTACTATAAACAAGGGAAAAAGTAATCACATTATATAAATTTATTCTTTTATTAAACACTTAAGCGATCTACAATGATAATATTAATAATAATATCGTGGGCATGTATCAGCCTGTGGTCTTGTGTGTCTTTCACCAGACATAAATAATTAAAGGCGTAAAGACTTATATATAATTTGGCCGAGGAGGAAGGCATTGAGGCGTCGGGTAACCTCTTGGGAGTTTGACACATAACTGAACTAAATGAGATGTACCACACACCATACCCAGAAGGTCCCCCAACACCCCCCTCCCCAACACCTAGCACTCAGGTCTGTTTACATCTTCCCCTCCGAGGTTGAGGGGGGGGGGAGGCTTACACGCATGTCTCTATATTCCCAACAAATAACGAATATAACCTGAGGTATAGATCTTTTAATTTTGCTTTCACTCTGAGTAACGAGCCTCATTGTTTACCAGTCTTCAATTTTCTTCTACCTAATCAAACTACGGCCCTGCATTTAGCATCACTCAGTAAACTCAGTCAAAGTCAGTAGGTAAGCATTTACTGAATGAGGGAAACATTTTTTACATCTTAAAAGATGTCTACCAGTCTTCAATTTTATTCTATCGAATCAAATCAGTGATTTGACATCACTCAGTAAACTCAAAGTCAAAGGTAAGCGTTTACTGAATGAGGGAAACATTTTTTACATTTTAAAGGATATCTAACAGTCTTCAATTTTTTTCTATCAAATCAAATCAGTGCTAGCATCACTCAGTAAACTCAGTCAAAGTCAGTAGGTAAGCATTTACTGAATGAGGGAAACATTTTTTACATTACCAGTCTTCAATTTTTTTCTATCAAATCAAATCAGTGCCAACAACATCGCTCAGTAAACTCAGTCATGAGATAGGCTAGGTCGGCAAACACACCGCGGTCTGACCTCCGCTATACCTCAAACGCGCCATTCATTCTCTCTCCCTTAGGTGAGCAATGTTTCCCACATACAAATTCCAAGCATGCGCTGTTAGCAAAGTAAACATATATAAGACTAACGTGGAAAATTATAGTCTTGATATTATTATCATTATTATATTTTAAATTGACTTGTTTATTATCACTGAGTTCAAGGCTGCCTGTAAGACCTACATTATCCAAATGTAAACAGTAACCGATGAGAATAAGACCGGATGAGTCGATAGTGAAATAGTTAGCTAGGGGTTAAGTGCGTTATAGAATAAGGACCCCGTCAGACCTTGGACCATTTAGCGCTGTACCTAATTCTAAACGTTTTACTGAATTACCAATTTACATCTTAAAAGGTGTCTACCAGTCTTAAATTTTGTTCCCCGACTTGTTCAAATAGCTTCTACCATCACTCAGTAAAGGCAGTCAGCCAGTCAGTCAAACAGCAACAGTGGACTGAAGGATGTGGATGTGAACAGTGGATGTGATATGCTATCACATTTTAACTTAAAATAAATTCTACTATCATCAACCCTGTATTGAGTGGTCGCCGGTTACCAGCCTACATGACTTTCACGTAACTTTTTTTTGTCAAAAATGAGTTAGTGAACTGAAGACTGTATCAGGCTAAAATCGTAGTCTTGTTATTATATTATATATATATATATATATATATATATATATATATATATATATATATATATATATATATATATATATATTATATATATATATATATATATATATATATATATATATATATATATATATATATATATATATATATATATATATATAAATATATATATATTTTTTAAAAACCTAGAAGGGGTCCCACCTCTGGTGCAAGTGTAGGGACCCATAGCCTCGGAGAAGAAAATAAAGAGTACTCAGAGAAGACCTTGTGGATCCTCACTGAACACTTTGATATTTTCTTCTCCTACCACCCCTATTCTTTTGGTATGTGTGTATATTTATCTAACTTTATATTCTATAATTGGATATATATATATATATATATATATATATATATATATATATATATATATATATATATATATATATTTAAAATTCACTTGTTCCTTATCACAGAGTTCAAAACTTGCCCGCTCTAAGGCCGGCATCAACTAAAATGGAAACATTAAGCAAAGAGAATAAGGCCTTGAACTCAGGCTATGGGACTCAAGTCATTGCTGCTGTGTGTTTTACATCTCGTAACGGGACCAACATGCAAACACCTTTCTATTACTGTGTGACCGTTGTTTCAGTTCTTGTATCACAGTCAATGTCACATAATGCGGGGAAATAAACATTCTGCTGCCCAAATAAATAGCATTTGAAAATGTATGCATGTCTAGACATTCTCCTATAGCCTCTACATCCAACACTAATAATAATTAGTACTGTGTAGTGGTTTTTCAGTTCTTGTAACACAGTCAATGTAGCGTTACGCGGAAAATCTGGTGTTCTGCGGTACAAATAAATATAATTGAAGTGTATGCGTGTCTACTCAATCTCCATCGCGTCTTCATCCAACACCAACACCAAATATTGCTGTGCAGTCCTTGTAACACACAATGGCATTAGGGCTGTCTGTCTCTGTCAACCCCTCAGGGTTGTTGACAGCTGTTGTCGACGCACGCCTGCACTCATCTCAGGTAGCCTACCCACATATCCGGCGGCACATGCCCTCTCGTCCATCATACGTCATTTCCTCTCCCCCGTAGTCTGTCTGTCTGTCTACATTTCTCTCCTTAAACACACCAGTAGTGGGGAAAAGTCTTTTTTTTCAAGTAACCTTAGTTTTATAGATTCTACACATCCCATTCAGCATATTCTGAGGAACAATCTAACAGTGAATGACAGATTGGTCTTGTCTCTCTCTCCTTATCGCTGAGTTGTCACACAACTCAGCCACTCTTTCATCCCCACATTAGCACTTGATCCTACAGGTGACTAATCTTCACCTTAGTAATTCTCAATGAAATAGTCGGTTTGTGTTGTTAACAGAGGAACTTAGTTTTTAATTTAAAATACTTTCAGTTGATTGCCGTTAATTACGTAGGATTGGATAGACCGGTTGTTCTGTGCAAAAGCCTTTACGTATGTTCAGAAATAATAATAATACTAGAATAGGGACCCAGTTCACAAACGCACCATTAGGTTTGGAGACTTAAAACTGTACATTAACTGAAGGAAGACTGACATGTCTCCATTGGAATAAACACGGAGACCAACCCTTGTAACCTGAAAGATATTGTTAATAGAAATGTTATCCCTACAGACAAAAATCAGAAGATACAACTAACGATTTACTATAAAACCAAAAAAACGGCCAGCCTACTCATGAGAAACTCTCCAGACACGGAGCAGAACGCTCTAAAAGAGACAAACGTCGTCTATGCCTTCAAATGCCCTCTTGGGGACTGTAAGCCTCAAAAAACTCAGTATATAGGCAAGACAACAACATCTCTTTCCAGGCGTTTAACGATGCATAAGCAACAGGGCTCCATTAAGGAACATATATTCTCTTCCCACAACCAAACCATCACCAGAGAAATCTTAACAAACAACACAGAAATCATTGATAGATACAGCGACAGCAGGCGGCTTGACATCTGCGAGGCACTACTCATCAAAAAGTCAACACCAGCAATCAACAGCCAATTAACGCACAACTATATTCTACCTACTTCAAGACTGCGCTCCAATATAGAAACATCAAGAAATATGGGCCAATAGGCCTTCTGCAGTTCTATTTGTACCCAACTTCTATATCCATTATTCTGTGTTCGTGTTTTGTTGAAAGTTTGTTTTTCACCCCACTATTGTATTACATCACCTCACCCAAATGCAGGTATAAGAGCCAATGTTGTTTCAGGCATAAGTGTGTGTGTGATAAACTAAAGTCTTTGAAAATGTAATAAGTTTTACGAAACGCGCTCAAGTGTCGCGTCAGACTAGAAATAAAAATGAATTTTGGAGAATTGATTTTTCATTTACTGTCACCAGTAAAAAGAAACATAAGGAAAATCGAGAAAATTCGTGTTAGAATTATTAATCTTACTTTTACGGTCATATTTAATAATATATATATAATATATATATATATATATTATATATATATATATTCGTGACTGAGGAAAAAGACCTATAGTTTTCGTAGGGTGGTTTGAGCAAAGGTAAGGACCCCCGCCACGGACGGAAGAGACAACCCCCCCCCGGCACGGACGGAAGACACCCCCGCCACGGACGGAAGAGACAACTTCCTAGCCCTGCACCTCCCCCCCCCCCCCGCCAAGGACGGAAGACACCCCCCCCCCGCCACAGGACGGAAGACACACCCCCCCCCCACCCGCGGCATCCACCACCGACAGGAGACACCCCCCCCTCCCATGGACGGAAGAGACGACCCCCCCCACGGGAAGAACTCCCCCTCCCCCGCCACAGACGGGAGACCACCCCCACCTCGCCATGGACGGAAGGACAACTCCCCCACCCCGCCACGAGAACGGAAGGACACCCCCCCCCCGGCACGGACGGAAGACACCCCCCCACGGACGGACGAGACATTCCCCCCGCCACAGGACGGAGCACACCCCCCCCCCGGCCACGGATGAAGAGATACCCTCTCCCGCCCAGCGAATACACTCCCACGGACGGAGACACCCCCCACGGACGGAAGGACACAACCCCACACGGACGGAAGACGACACCCCCCCCCCAAGGACGTAAGAAGACACCCCCCCACGAGGAAGACACCCCCCCACGGAACCCCCCGCGGAAGAAAGACACCCCCGCCACGGACGGAAGAGACAACCCCCCCAACAGAACCCACGCCACGGACGGAAGAGACCCCCCCCCGCCACGGACAAGAGACACCCCCCCCGCCGGACTGCAAGAGACACCCCTCGGCCACGGACAGAAGAAAGGACACCGCCGACGGGCACCCCCCGCCACGCACGCACACGCAAAAAGACACAACCCGCAGCCGCCAGCGGACACCAGCCAACAAACTCGCAAACTCTACAGCTCCTGGCAAGCTAACGACCCGTCCCTCAGGTCAGGCACGTATAGCAGCGACACCCCCCCCCCCACAGACACACTCAGCTTTTATTGCCGCATTTAGCCAGAAGAGTCTGTGCTACCTGCGTCCATGAATTAATATAATATTAAAAGTTGTGATGATAGTTAGGCGATAGGTCAGGTTAGAGTGTTTAATGTTTAGCGATCATTTGTACTAGAATCTTCGGAGGTTTAGAATTGCATTAGGCAGAGGTCGTCAGCGCAGCCCTAGTTCGATCATCAGTTATCAGGTGTGGTGTGAAGTTACAAAGTGTAGATACAGGATGAGAGCAGCTCGTGGTGTCCACTCTGACTTCAGATATTTTACTGATGGTTATTCTTGTTATGTATGTTATAAAACATAATGGACGAGAGAAAGCATTAAAAGTAATGTGCACCGTAAGCACCAATGGTTAGAAATAGCTTACACCAGCACCAGCACCACCCATCAACATAACACCATTGACATTCAAGCAACACAGAACAATACAATGCAAATGTCACACCAAAATGCTGACAAATGTGAACATAGAATAAAAAAAACACATGTGGACAATTGTCATAAAGCAAATCTTAAATGAGAACCCATGAAACAACAAAGTGCAATACATTAGAACACACAATACGTGCCTGCACAACCCAGACGGGGCGCGCCAAATTACATACATTAAAAAACCACACAAGGGCGCAAAATAAACCATTCAGAAGCAAAGTACAAAATAATTAAAAATTTCAAACACACACAACCACCGGAACACCCGGCACACCACAGTACAGAACAAGCAAACGTGTCGACCGGACACACAGGAACCGGTAAACAAGCGGCACCAAAACCAGACAACACATGAAATAGCAATCACGGAACACGCAGGACCGGGCAAAAAAAACACCAAAACCTCACACAACCATAAGCACAACACACATACAGAACCACTATACAAACAAACACTGTCCAACACACATGGGAAAACACGTTACAGTATGAACTAAACACAAAAGAAAACAATTTACATAAAGGCCTAAACTAGGCAAATAAAACAAACATACATAGCAGACAATACAATAAGTTATAAACGTTCCTCCACCGGGAACAAACGAGCTTGACATCATCGGACACCCGGTCTACCAGGAGACGCACAAGGCTGAGGCACCAGCTCCGGCACCCTATAAACAAAACACTTCACCCTCGGTATAGGGGCACCACGGCGCCAGATACACCCCGGCTCTACCCACAGTAAGTTCCAAAGCCTGCAACGCATCGAGCGGGACCCGGAGACTGGTACCACAGGGGCCTTTGTACGAGGGGTTCCGAACACCAGGGGACAGACAAGGGTAGCCACAGAGGTCCATACTGATAGTCACACTGTTCTTCGCTCCATGGGGAACCACAGGAAACACACACATGCCAGGCCCCTACCACCCGGGCCACAGCAGCAGAGGCCCTCCCGCCGCACATTTTTCGTGAGGACCACTACGAGGTCACGATCACTAGGGGGCAACCTCCCAAGGAGGGGACGGGCACCAGCAGTAGGCGCCGGAGGCGTCACAGGAGGCAACACAAGCCCCCACCCCCATCACATCACCCATCCACATCCTCACACTCTTCAAGGCCCACCCACGAGGGGGCGACACACTCCAAGCCCTCCGGGAACGCTTGGACAGAGGCCTTTGATCATCTGAACTGTCACCCCCCAACAGGAGGCACGCCTAGTAGGAGCCCACGACTAGCCGCAATTCACCGGGCAACACACGATCCGGAAACACACCAGCACTCACTCCCACAGTGGAGTACAGGCCCACACCCCACAGGCGAAACAGGAGCTGAAGACAGGGCCGCCGGAAGGCAAGGAAGCAGACGGTGAGGGGCGGGGTGCCGGCCCCCCCCCCCACCACCAATGCACTTATCGGAGCGGCGCCCATCACCACGTCCAACCTCTCAAAAGGTGGTACCACCCACAACCGAGACATCCTCACACTCGGGCAAGGGAGGAAAATCCCCTTCATGAAACTCATTAATCCGATCATACATCCGAGTGTCCCAGGCAGCAGCCAAATGTCCAACGTAACCACATTTAAAACACGTCCGAGTCTGCCACGGTAGGAGAAGCAGACCATAAAGCTAGCAATCACGAGAGAAGAAAGCACATTCCCATGAAGAATCATCTTAGCAGTTTTGTACTCATCACTGAGTCCCTTGACGTCCCGGTTCTGTTAATCTTCAGACACGAATAGAGCCCACACGTCCATATCTGGCAAGAGCCCGACGGAAAAGATCCTCAGACATTTCAAACGGCGCATTCTTAATAGACACCTTAGGTGTACTCCCACACTCCAATACGTCTCAGTCACAGAGCCGAGACCTCTGCTCAGCCCCACCACACAAGGCCACTCTCGGCGAACTTTACAACCACTCTGTCCTCACGGAACCAACCTGTAGGACCTACACTACACTAACACTGTAGGGTGTACAACCCTGTAGACACCGACGAGATTCTTCCACTGTGTCACGCCCATAACTGCAAACAGAGTATTGCTGACCGGTGTGCCAATATCCACCCGACAGGTAAATGTCAGCCCAGCTGAGTCCTTCCTCCACAGTGGCGGCACGCAAGTCCCCATCTCCTCTTGAGAATAGGTGCAGTTTGCATGAAGGCTTTACCCTCTCGATGACTGCAGCCAGGACAGATGTAGAGAGACGCATTGACGTTGAGGAGGAGTAGAAAGTCCACAGTGTTAGATGTGACGGGCCATAGAGAGAGGAGTGGCGACGGAAAACAAGGCGGACGTTAGGAGGGAGACTCGCAGCACTGTAGGGCGGAATATCTGAGTTCATGGCGACAGCTGATTCCAGTGCACGGGCGAGTTGGTTGTTGCCGCAAGACCGTCATAACTAAAATTTATCTAGAAACTTGTATATCAGAAAGCTCAAACAGTACGCATCCCAAATCACCCATGTGTCAGGGGACAGCCGGCCAACAGGCGGTGGCCTCGGCTGAAACATCTTATCTGGCACCCTATTCACAACAACTCCTTCACTTGTGACACCCAGACAGTGGTCGAATACCACGGGATCGGAAGCAACCGGCATC
>WNGS01165503.1:10195385-10214144 GCA_020271785.1 Procambarus virginalis | reverse complement strand
CCCCATTTCATTATGTATGAGGTCCATTTTTTATTGGAGTTAAAATTAACGTAGATATATGACCGAACCTAACCAACCCTACCTAACCTAACCTAACCTATCTTTATAGGTTAGGTTAGGTAGCCGAAAAGTTAGGTTAGGTAGGTTAGGTAGTCGAAAAACAATTATATATATATATGTCGTACCTAGTAGCCAGAACGCACTCTCAGACCCTACTATGCAAGGCCCGATTTGCCTAATAAGCCAAGTTTTCATGAATTAAATGTTTTTCGACTACCTAACCTAACTAACCTAACCTAACCTAACTTTTTCGGCTACCTATTACCTAACCTAACCTATAAAGATAGGTTAGGTTAGGTTAGGTAGGGTTGGTTAGGTTCGGTCATATATCTACGTTAATTTTAACTCCAATAAAAAAAATGGACCTCATACATAATGAAATGGGTAGGTTTATCATTTCACAAGAAAAAAATTGAGAAAATATATTATTTCAGAAAAACTTGGCTTATTAGGCAATTCGGGCCTTGCATAGTAGGCTGAGAAGTGCGTTCTGGCTATTAGGTATGACTATATAATATATATATAATATATATATATATATATATATATATATATATATATATATATATATATATATATATATATATATATATATATATAATATATATATATATATATATATATATATATATATATATATATATATATATATATATATGGCTGGACAAACTTCACAACCCAACGTTATTATTATTAGTAATTATATAGGCCAAGGGCTAGTCGGTAGAGCGACAGTCTCGCTTCATGCGGGTCGGCGTTCAATCCCCGACCGTCCAAGTGGTTGGGCACCATTCCTTCTCCCCGTCCTATCCTAAATCCTTATCCTGACCCTTCCAGTGCTATATAGTGGTAATGGCTTGGCGCTATTCGTACCCTGTACGCGTGGTCAACATTTGGAATGTCCTGTTCAGTTTCAAATTTAGGTATGATAGAGCATAATAGGCTCAGGAACCTGTACACCAGTTGATTGAGAGTCGTGTGGCGAGACCAAAGAGCCGGACCTCAATCCCCGCACGCACAACTAGGCGAGTAAAGGAAAAGGTGTGGAAGCCACCTATCCACAACTTGAAAGCCTGATTCGAGCGAAAGAATTTGAATGTCAGAATAGATAAATTATAACACCATAGGTACAACAAGGTTCGGAGGCGGGGCACCAAGAGCTAGACCCCACTGCCTCGTAGACACTGATAGTTAAGTAAAAGGGAGCTGGCACAATTAGGCAAGTTCACACACAACCTACCAATTCAATCCCCTTTTTCTGAGTAGGCAAATAGTTGGAGTGTTTGTTGGCACAGCCAACGTAAACATCGCCCACCTGGTCGCTGTAGGCAGCTCCCTTCTTTCACAAATCCGCGCGAACAGGAGGGTGTCATTCACTAAACAAGGCTTTGTTTACGCAATTTATCCAGGGTGGCGCCTCGCTCTACCCGTGGCTGTTATGTGAGTTTGACAAAGTAGTACCCTCAACTGCTCCTGCTGCTGTTCCTGCTGTTGCTGTTTCTACTGCTGTTTCTGCTGCTATTCCTGCTGTTGCTGTTCTTGTTGTTGCTTCTCTTCCTGCTGTTACTGTTCCTATTGATGTTGCTGTTCCTGCTGATGATACCACTGTTGTTCCTGCTATTGTTGTGGCTAGTATTCCTGCTACTGATGGTGCTGTTGAGGCTGCTACTTTTGCTGGAACTGGTGTGTTCTGCTACTGCTGCTGAACATAATAGGGATGTATACAAGTGACAATAACATAATCGTTACCATGGAGCGTTACACCGTAACCGGCCGTGAAACCATGCCCAAAACAATGTTACAAAGACAAGTCAACATCCCCGGAGGGAACTCAGTGACGTCATAGTGATGTTAACAGAAGTCATGATGTAGATTGACTATTGGGGAGTTACGTTTTGAACCATACTCTTCAAAGTGCAAATAATAACATTGGACTAAGAGTCACTAGAGACTAGTCTAACATTGATCAAGAGGTGTCGGTCTTACTAGTTAATGCTAGTAAGTTTATCTAGCATTCCAAGCAATTCCTTGTGGTGATTCAAGGCAATTGTAGTTATTGTATTAGATTTTCTGATAGCTGTGCTTATCCCAGAAATCTGGTAAAAGGAAACTGTAGTCCAAATGTTCGAAAAATGAGATAGAAAGTGGGCTGTAAATTACAGACAAGTGATTTACAGTCATTGACAAGTATTGTGTAAAGTGCTGGAGAAGATAGTCAGGTGGAGAATGGTGTACCATCTTCACAGGGTCGACTTTTTCACACAAGCTCAATTTAGATATAGAGATGGAAATGGAAAGATTAGGAAATGGAGATGGAAAGATTTAGAAATGGAAAGTCGTGCCTAACAAATTTGATTAAGTTTTATCTCAAGGTTACTAAAATAACATGAAAAATAAGGTTCGGCAGACTATTTTTCTAGATTGTCAAAAAGCATTTTACAGTTATTCATGAAGAGCTGTTGTACAAGATGGAGAAGCAGGCTGGGATAACTGGGACAACACTGGACTGGGTCAGGGAGTACCTGAAGGACAGAAAGCAGAGACTCGGTGAGAGAGGAGGTGTCTAGCCGGAGGAATGTAACAAGTGGGGTCCCACAAGGCTTGGTCTTGGGACCACTGCTGTTCCTAATTTATGTGAATGACCTTCCCGAAGGAGTGAGCTCACACATGTCAATGTTTGCTGATGATGCAAAGCTGATGTGGAACGTAAAATCAGAGGAGGACTGCAGGACGTTACAGGAGGACCTAGACAAACTCGGAGTGATCAAACAAATGGAGGCTGGAATTTTGTTCCAACAAGTGTAAGGTAATGAAAATGGGAAAGGGAGAGAAGAGACCACAAGACAACTACACCACATGAAGAAGACAACTACAGGAATGTGAGAGAGAGAAGAATCTGAGAGAAGATACAGTTCCAACACTCACACAGGAGGCACACATAAACAGGATAACATCGGTAGCATATGGGACACTGGTAAATATAAGAACATAGTTTATAAACCTATATCAGGACTCCTTCAAGGCAATCTATACAACGCTTGTTTCACCAATACATATGCAGCACCGTTATGGAATCCGCACCTTGTGAAGCACTCAAAATTGAAAACGAACAAAAGTTTGCGACAAGTTTGGTGCCATAACTAAGAGAACTAATGAACAAATCCACAAGGGCCGTGATGAGGATTCGAACCTACGTCCGAGAGCGTCCCAGAAGCTGCCTAGACTGAGCTACGACATGGTAAAAGAATTGCAACCAGAAATTCTACTGAATTTACTTGGATCCTGCAGCCTCTCCGAGACACAGACCAGGATTTTACACAATTCCCCCATGCACTCGAGCTATGTCAATAGACCGTTTTACCTCTTCGCCCTTACTTCCCCTTGTGGATTTGTTCATTTGATGCATCACACTATTGTGATTTCTGTGTGTAATGAAGTAAGGGCGAAGAGATAGAACGGCCTATTGACATAGCTCGAGTGCAGGGGGAATTGTGTAAAAATCATGGTTTATTTTTTTGCCGGCAGAGCCTTGGTGGCACTGCCGGCAGAGCCTTAGTGGCACTGCCGGCGGAGACTTGGTGGCACTGCCGGCGGAGCCTTGGTGGCACTGCCGGCGGAGCCTTAGTGGCACTGCCGGCGGAGACTTGGTGGCACTGCCAGCGGAGCCTTGGTGGCACTGCCGGCGGAGCCTTGGTGGCACTGCCGGCGGAGCCTTGGTGGCACTGCCGGCGGAGACTTGGTGGCACTGCCCGCGGAGCCTTGGTGGCACTGCCGGCGGAGACTTGGTGGCACTGCCGCGGAGACTTGGTGGCACTGCCGGCGGAGACTTGGTGGCACTGCCGGCGGAGACTTGGTGGCACTGCCGGCGGAGACTTGGTGGCACTGCCGGCGAAGACTTGGTGGCACTGCCGGCGGAACCTTGGTGGCACTGCTGGCGGAACTTAGGCTGGACCAGTAGTGCTATAAAAGGTCTGCCAACCGGGCCTTTGGTCTCTGCTGGTAGAGCTGTTTGGTACTACTTTGTAAACTTTAAATTTTGTGGTGAATAATTAAATATTTAATAATAAAAGTTTAATAAATAGGTAATAAACTTTTGCAAGATCTGTGCCTGGTACAGGGACTTGGATGAACTAGTGTCCTCGGCTCTTATTTGGACATATTTGTGGTTGTTACTTGCAGGTTATTATTATTATTATTAATATTACTATGTATTTACCTGGCATTTCTCTGACTTTTTGTATTTTATTCTCGACTCTTTCAATATAAATAACACGTATGCTAAAAAAAATTGTTTTCACAGGAACTTCATTTGAAGAGAGAATCACGAGGGTGTGGCCATACCTTGTGTCTTCCCTGCAAGATCGGCAAACATCGCCTCGAGTTCTACCTGGACTCTGGATCCACCTTCTCGACAATTCCTCTGCAGACTGTAATAGTGTGTGGATTACTGGATAAAATAAAGTCTGTTACTGATGGTACTCAGTGCCTGCCTGCATCGATTGGCACGTTGAGGGTGACCCTAACGTGTGAAAAGAAGATTGTGATCCACTCGGTGATGGAGGTGATGGAAAATATGCCTCATCTGTTGGGTCTTGATGTATTCTACAACTACCACTGTTCTATCAAGATGTCACCCACCCACCCGACTCTTCTAGTTCGTGGTTGTTACCACATCATGATGGTCAAAGCTGAGAATGACTTAATAATGTGGTGCTATGTGGGTAAATACAAAGTGCCAGCTCTTGTTGACACAGATTCTGCCTTGACATTCATTCACCCAAATCTTCAACAGCATCTTAAACTGAGAGCACAAGAAGCTACCACTACACTTACCGTTACTAATGCTTTGGGTGAAGAAATCCTTCTCAAGCACAAAATAAAGAATGTGCCTATTTATCTCCAAGGAAAGACATCATACTTGGATGTCTATATTTATGATGGTTTTGATCCAATGATCATTGGAATGGATTTCTTGACAGGAATGGAACTCAAATTCATCCATCCAAATAAGGTCATCATAAAGAAAATAAACATGTAAAAAGTTTAAAAAACAATATTTTAGTGAGGAAAGAACTAATTTATCAAGGTTATCATTGAGACACTACAGAACCAACAAGACAGTGGGTGTAGGCCTACTGGGTATACCCCAATACCAACAAAAAATGCAGGTCTATATATAACTAACTCTAAACTTATCTTTTCAGACAACCCTAATCTTAATCGTACACAGTACCAACTCACATTAAAATGTGTCTGAGTAAATCTTTGGAGCAGGATGATAGGAGCAGTGTGTCGGCCAGCCAGAAGTGCACCTTAACGCATGCAGTGCAATATGCTCAAAATATGGAGTCAGGAAATTTACACAACATGGAGTCTGGCCAAACCCACGAGCAATTTGTAGGCACCAAGCTGGTGCCCAATCCAATTTTCACATGTAACCTGCAAAATCTAGTATAGGTAATACAGTTCTCCACCAAATGATTCCATTAAATGCACAATACAATTGCGATGCCATGATATATCAGAGATGTATTGGGTACAGTCTCGGTGCCTCCAAATTCCCAACAGGTTTGGGCAGACCCTAGTTTACGTAACTTTTGAGTATATTGCAGTGCGTGGGTTAAGACAAGTGTCTGGGTGACCCAGGATGTTGGCCTGATCCTCACATCTACTCAAAAGATTTTTCTCTTAAAATTATAACTTAAAGGTCTTTGTACACCACTTCCCTTCTACACAGGTACAGACAAGCCACATGTCAGTGCCGGCAGAAATTATCAATATAAGACTGCTATTTGGGAAGACAACATCCTTCATGTCCTAAAAATAATGGCTGGCACCGCAATGTCATGAATAGATTCTTTTAAATGAAATCGAATGTGTTTGGTGTCTTGATATTTGACTACAAATATAGTTATAAATTTTATTAGTATTCTGAATGAGAATCCTTGCAACTAAAAATAGGTCTGCAGTGCATACACAAGAGATGTGAACCACAATATAATTAAGAAGAATGAATACACAGAAATTCAAAGCAGTGGAGGAGTACAAGAACAACATAGCATCCAAGGACCAGCATGAACTACTACACTGTAGTAGTCTATAATAGTTAACAATAGTTTATAGTAGTGTGAACAACTACATTGTAGTAGTTTAGGATGGTCTTCGTCACATTAGGTGGAAGAAATTGGTAAATGATCAATATACAGAAGATGCAGTAGCCACGCACACAATAAGGAAGTGTGTGAAGTACTAGACATAAATTTCCAAAAGATTTTAAAGCTGAAACCAAACTGGCTATAGAGTAATGTCTATTGAATGTGTTCTGCCCTGAGAGGGTTGGGGATTTTGGTACTAAAACCTCCAAAAAAGAGCTCTGGTTATTGCACAAGAGCTATTATTATTTGCGTACAAGCGGACAACGTCCCCAACCACTCCCTGACCGAACAAACAACTGACCTCGTCAGAGAGTTGCGTGGTGACCGCCGGCCAGGTCGGACGTTCCTGAGGTCTCTCCGCTCCTGGCTAGTGTTTCCGTTGGGTGATTGCTTGCTTGCCCTGCTGGTGGTGGTTTGCCACTGACCGGGTGACGATTGCTTAGCCATGGGGTTGTCTCGCCCTCCAATGAAGAGGACGTTGTCGGCTGGTCTCTCGTTTACGGTGCGGGTGGATCATCCATTGGTTGGTGTCGCCCTGGTGGACGAGCTGCATGTGCAGCTGTCGGACCTGGTGGGCATCCAGCTGCTCCAGGGCCACCGTGCTGTGGTCAAGTTCCACCTCCAGGCTGCCTTTCAGGAGTTTCTCGAGCGGTGTGTGGGGCGTGTTTACCCTCTCCCTGATACTGCTGGCTCCGTTAGGGTGGTGAATCTTAGTGTCACCTTGACGTCTTTGGCGGTGCATGGTGCCCCTTCGAATATTAGGACGACTTTTTAACCTGTTTCAAACGATTTGGGACAGTGTTATGTATTCGTTGGAACAAGGTTGTTGCCGGGCACTGTGTTGGTATGCTTGACGGCTCCCGCACCCTGACGATGTCGCTGAGGTGTAGTGTCCCGTCGTCGATGTCCGTGTTGGGTTACACGCTCCGCTGCCAGTACCGGGGTCAACCGCGCACCTGTTATTGGTGTGGTCACGAGGGTCATCTGGCTGCGGCGTGCGTCGTGGGAGCAACTGGTCGGGTGCATGTTCTTCATGCGGAGGATTTTCCGCCCCTGTTGCGTTTGGACGGTTCTGAGGACGGTGTGGGTGCTGTGCCTGAGGCGCTTGATTGCCTGTCTGCTGCTTCGCCTGTTGAGGCGAGTTCTCCGGCCCGTGCGACACGTCAGGTGACTGCTGTGGCCCCTGGGGTTGTTGAGCCGGTGTCTGTGGGTGTTGGGCCGTCGCCTGCGCTGCGTGTAGTGAAGGGTGTCCCGGTGGAGGTTCATGTCCCGCCCCTGCCTGTGGATGTGATACCGGCTCTTGGGGACGCGGTTCTGCTGTTTTGGAGGGGGTGCTTCAGCAAGGTGAGGTGCCTGCCGTGTCTGTGTGTGTTGACGACTGTAGTTCTGCTCTTTCCATCCCTTTGCAGAAGCGTGAGCGTCGGTGTTCTGAGGCTGTTTCCGTGGATGGTGTAGACAGTGTGGGTGATGTCGCCTCTGTGGACTCTTCAGACGGTGCGGGTGTGGCCTGTGTGGATGTGAAGATGGTGGCCGTGCCTGCGGAGGGGCCTGCTGGGTGTGGTGTGGTGCGGCCTGTCTCGAAGCGTTCGCGGCGGGCTCGGAGTGTGTCTCTCCCCTTCGTGGTGTGCCTTGGGAGGAGGTAGGGGAGTATGGTGCTCTGGCGTCCCCTGCCGTGGATGATGGTGCTGTGCGGGGCTCCGAAGTTGCTACCTGTGCCCCCCTCCTGTGTCACCTGCTGTTGGATCTCCGCAGTGGGGGGTTGTCCCTGATGATCGGGACCTCGTCGTGATGTTGCGGAAAGATGTGCGCCGGGGGGGCCTCGGCTCCTGTGCCCGGTGGTGGGGTCGATCCCGCGCCTGCTTCCCCTGCTGTTCCCCCTATTTCCTTGCTCTGGTCTGATGGCCAGCTGCCCGCTGACCTGTGGGTGATTTGGGAGGCGTACTGTTTTCGCTTTCCGATTCGCAAGTTTCTGGAGACGTATTAGTTCCCGTCTTGCGCACACTGCTACGCCGTGCATGGAACAGCTGCCGCCATGACCACTATGCCCTCCCCCCCCCAGGTGCTGGGTGTCTCCCTCTAATGTCCGCCTCTGGTTTTGTCACCACTCCTCTCTCTACAGCCCGTCACATCTACCGCTTTTGACTTTCTTCTCCTCCTCCTAACCGTCAACGCGTCTCCTTACATCTGTCCTGGTGCAATCATCGGGAGGGTTAACCCTTCATGCAAACTGCACCCGTTCTCAAGAAGAGGACCTCGTCAGCCACACTCCCGCTACCGTTGGTCGACCAGGAATGGACACTGGAGTGCTTGTAATTTACCTAGGACATCACCCTGTACGCCTCTTGATCTTGGAGAGCGGGTTCAGCATTACATATTTAGGGGTGCGGCTCCAACACTGGCCTCGTTGTCTTGTGCACACACCCTACTCAAACCGCCGTGACAGTATGAGCTGTTGCATTTACTCTCACCAGAGGCTTCAGCCGATTCACTCCAAGTTTTCAAGCTGGAGGTAGAATCAATAATCAAAGCCTTCAGCCTGACAGCCAATACAAATGGGGCTGAGTGGGTCTTGAAAATAATTGTCCAGGAGACAATACCTAGGGACATATTGAGACAAATGAGTGCTAATTACAATAAAAGTATCTTATCTATGAATGAAATATCTGAGGGTTTACGTTCAGTAGTTCATCAATTACGAACACATGACAAATTAAAACCACCAAGTAAACCTTCAGAAACCAATAATAGTAAACCATAGAGTACCAAAGCTACTCCAAATCAATCGAAACAATATAATTCAACACCAAAGTGGAACAGTGGCAGTGTGGGCGTATATGCAGTGGGACCCTCCAAGCCTCTAGTTACTGTCACCCAAGAACGTGACACCAAAGGGTACTGGAAGCTATGGAACATGTTCTGCAATGAGAAACATTCAATGTACCACTGCCCTAATTTTCCTGATAGTGACGCCCGTGTTGAGCGACTCAAAGATTTGCAACATTGCATTGCACGAGGTTCCTCAGGAAACATAACATCAACGGCTGTGAGACTCAATTATACACCTGTAATAGAGGTAACAAGGGTCAGCACCATGCAGCATTGTGCGGAGACACCAAAAACAAAGTCTCCAAACCAAGGTGGAAGATAGCGTCCCCATCACAGTACAGTACTGCAAGGTGCAACAAACAATTAGTGTCCAATTGGCAAAGTCCAAAGGAAATACGACTTTGCCTACTGCCCAAATTACCATCCAGAATAAGAGGGCCTAAGTCCATACCCGTGGGTAGTTTGACCAAGGGTCCCAGAGAACATATGTCACTAAAAAGTTGACAGATGTACTACAATTAAGGCCTGTAACCCAGATGCCAATCAATATCTCAGGATTTCAAACAGATACAGGACCTCAAGTCTACCAGGGGTACAACCATCAGTACGTTTAGGCAGCTACGTCTGTCAAGTACAAGCCATTGTGGTGGACAAAATACCAGCAGACCTACAAGTACAAGGTCTGGGAGCAAATGCCAAATTCCTGAGAAAAAGAGGAATAAAAATGGCAGATAATATTAAGTCCGACTACCTCACCAACATCGGTATCCTTTGTACTTGTAGGCCCCGCCTAACCACTCTGCATACTCCGCTTCCACGCAGGTCGCACTCCAAGCCTGTGTCAGGTTAGGTTAGGGTCTGTAAGTTTCATTTCTTTTGAACTGTAACCTAGACCTGGTCCTCTCCCCCAGTTCGGTTGAGATGATCTACTTGCACCGCTGCTCTAACAAGGTGGTCCTTTATAGACTTACCTCGCCTCCAGGCGATCATGGGAGGGTTTTGTGGGAATTTTACCCAGGATGGATGTTCGCTGTACGTTTCCCTCATCCATGTCCATACTTCCTGGAGTTTTCTCTTAAGCTGTGCTGCAAGGCCTGGGAAGAAAAGGGTTGGAAGAATCCATCTCTTGTCTTCCACTTCTTGTGTTCTAGGTCTGAGTAGCTCTGCCCTTGTTTTTTCTCTGAGTTTCTCCTGGGCTGCATGTATTATTGTCTCTGGGTAGTCTCTGTTCCTGAACATATCCCATAGGTCATCAAGCTGGGGATATAGCGTCTCTTCTTTGCTGTTAATTCTCTTGAGTCTGAGTCCAAGTGAGTAGGGTAGCGACTTCTTCAGGGCTAGTGGGTGGCTCGAGTCAAATTTCAGATACGTATGAAGGTTAGTCGGTTTATAGTATGCCTTCGTATGCAGATTCCTGGTTAGCTGGTCTATATATACTGTTGTATCTAGGAAATTAATCGTGGAGTCACTGTGTTCGAGGGTAAACTTAAGGTTCTCATGAACTGTATTTGACCATGAAAAGAAACCTTCTAGGCGCGGGAAACCGTCCTCCATTATTCCGAAGATGTCGTCTATGTAACGGAAATATACCTCCGGTCCGTCCTTCCTGTGGGATCGTTTCCTCTCGAACACTACATGCACAAATATTTCAGCGATTGCCACACTACTGGATGCTCCTATCGCTGTACCCTTGGTTTGCCGGTATGCCCGTCCTTCAAATTGCAAAAGGGTGTCTCTCATCACATGGAGGATGGCCTCCTCAAGAGTTTCTTTCGAGGGGGTCCTCCATACGCCTGCGTCTTGAAGTTCCTGTCTGATTTTTGTTCTGTTATCTGTAAAAAAAGATGCTACTACCTTTGCAGCTTCTCTCTGTGGTATGCTCGGGTAGAGCGATACCACATCCATGGAAAAAAGGCGGGCCCCTCTCGGGACGGGGCCTTTAATTTCTGCAATTTTCTTGAGGAAATCCGTCGTATCTTTGATTCTTTCCGGTAGTAGGCGTAGTAAGGGGTTCAGGAGAGCTGTGCAGATCCAGTCTACCGGCCTTGTTGGGGCCCGGCAGCCGCTTAGAACCGGTCTCCCTTGCCACGTTCCTGTTGTTTCTTCTAATGCTTTATGGATCTTTGGTAAAAGGTAGAGGTAGGGAATGATGGATTCAAAGGTTAGGAAGAAATCTCTCGCCCCTGCCTGCATGAGTCCTCCTTTCCCGTCCCCAGTCTTGTTTTCGAACAGCTTGAGGACTATCCTTTTACTCCTCGTTTGGGCGTTTCTAAGCGCATCGTCCTGGTTGTGTATCTGTTTGTAGGCTGCAGTGTCTGCTAGGTGCCTCTTCATCTCGTTCCTGTAGTTGTCCTCCAGGCGACGACAGTACCTCCCTTGTCCGCCGGCTTTATCACAATATCCGTGCGTCCTTTCAACGTTGATAGGGCGTCCCTCTCCTCCCTTGTGAGATTGCAGTTGCGTCGTCGTTCCGCACCACGCTTGAGGTCGACCTTCATTTGCTGGATTACCGGTTTAAGGCCTACTAGGTTGTAGTTTGGGCACTGGACTGGTTTGCTGGGGTGGAGGTACCTAAAAGAGAGGGAGAGTTTAGCTCTCTTAATTGCTCCCTGTGACTTACCTTGCTCCGGCCGGAGGTTGCTCCAAACTTGGTTGATACTAGTTTCCAAGTTGTTGCACAGATCCTCTATCGCATCTTCCCTCTTCTTACGCGCCGGAGGGCCTATCACGAACGTAAGTCCCTTTTCCAACAGTTTCCTCTCCTGTTCAGTAAGGGGTACCTCCGAGACAACTGTCTGTTTCAATTGTCCTCTTTTCTGCCTTAATTCCTGTCGTTTCCTGAGTTTCTCCGATCTCCACCGTTCCACCCTCTGTCTCTGTCTCTTCCTTGTTGGTCTCGGTTCGTGCTGTTCCAGCGCTTGGGTCTGTTGTTGTTCTCCTGGTTCCGATTGTTGCCTCTGCCCCTGTTTCTGAAAAAATATTATTATGACCCCTATTATTATTATTACCTCCCTGTCTGTTGTCCCTGCTATTGTTGTTGTTCCAGGAGGGGTAGTCTCTGCTGTTATTGTATCTGTTGTCTCCTGGGGTGATCCTGTTGTTCTGGCCTGTGTGGTCGCCGGTCACGTTCCTGTTACACTGGCCTCGGTTGTCTCTGGATCTGTCCCTGTTGTTCCTCGTCTGGTTTCCACCCGGTTTGTCTCGTGATGAATTTCTCCATCCTTCTCGTGACCTGTCTCTGTTATTCCTACCTTGCCTGTTGTTGTTGTTGTTCGCCGGGGTGTCCCGTTGGAAGTTCAGTCTCTTCGGGCTCTTCCTCCTGTTCGAATCTGTTCTGGGTGGGAAGGGGGGTTGTTGTGGGGCAGGCTTGCCTAGAATCGGGGACAGAGGGACATCATCGTCATCGTTCATCAGGAGTACTGAACGTAAGGGTTTTGGGGCCGCTTGTTTTTGTTGTTGCACTTGTTCTATGGCTCCTAGGCCTAGGGCTTTGTCCACTGCAGTAGTCAGGCTCTGCAGCGTGCCTTCCTGAGGGTTTGAGAAGAAACTTTCATACCTGTGTGACGTCTGTCCCGAGCGCATCATCAGACTTCCATCGTATGGTCTTTCGAGGGTCCCTGGTTTCGGAGTTGTCTTTCGTCTGAAACCTTCCCATAGGGCCGTACCTATTCTTACCTGATCCCAACCTCGTATTAGGAGGCGGGCTACGATGAGTTCTATTTTGGCCATTTCTCTCGTATGCGAGGCTTTGAGAAGGAGCGTGTATGTCGCCATAGACGCTCTGGCCTGTTCCAAGTTCACTCTGTTTAGACAGCTGGCTAGACCTGGTAGGATTGGGAGACCTGCTGAAAAAAATGGGAAACAAACCTGTAGGGCAAGGTATTCAGGGACTGTGTTTAGCCTCACTGCCCGTTGGACGAACGTCAACCTGTCTTTTAAATATTCTATTGTTGTGAAGATCGGCTTTACCAGGGATATAATTTCTAAGTCCTCCTGTTGGAAAAAACTGTTAACCTCATAGAGGTCAGATCTTTCCATCATTTTTGTACTTGGACTGTTATATCACTCTCCTGGAGGAGGTCCTCCGGATTTGGAGTGAACGGCAAGTGTTCAAGTGCTTTCGACCCTGGTCCCGTCCATACTCTTCTGTCTCTCCAGACTCCTTGGAGGGTGCCTTCAGGAAGTTGAGGTCTCTGTTTATATCTGTTTAGGATCTCAAGTATTCCATACTCCCACTCCTCTTCGGAGGTGTTAGGGAGAGAATCCTTGAGACCTTCCGTAATTGTTTCCGGGAGGGACTCGGAAACAGTTAACTCTGTCTCCACTGCAGGTCTCCTTGCTTTCGATGTCGAGGGTTGGTTTGGTGAGACCTCTCGTGTTCTCTTTGCTCGTACTGCGTCAATCTCCATTCTGGCTCTACAATTCAACGACACTTCCAACACTTTTAACACTCAAGAATGGGGGAAAGAAAACAAAGTTATAGGTTTTTATCTTCCCTTTTCGGCTCGTGTGTGTGAGAAAAAAAGTTTGGAAAAAAGCACAAAAAGTATTTCTCTCAGTAATGGAGTTAAACTCTCACTTGCCTCCTGAGGGCAGAAGAAGAGAGTTCTACCAGAAGACTGAGCGAAAAAAGCCTTTTGTGTCCCGGTATTTCGCCTTTCGATATCCCCCTGGTTAGAGGAGAGGGAGTATCGTTAGGAGAAAATGCTACAACGGAGAAAATGCCTGAGGAGACCTATGCCTGCAGATAAACAATACCAGTAGAAATCTAAATTTGTCAGCTGATTATATATCTTCAGTAGCATTATACTAAGGAGATTAAAGCTGACTATAGCAACAGAGGTTGATGTTACTATCATCTTTTAAAGCTGAAGATGAGTTCATGAGGCCTCAGTGGCAAATCAGTGAACAGTGGCCTACACAGCTACAAGTCACAGCGACCAATGTCACTGAACCCACTGCAGTCTCAGAACCATACGTGACTTTAATGATGGACTCTTCAATCCTTCAATCAATAGACCAGTTACCTGAACAAGCTTCAAGTTATATCTAATGTCACTGATCTCACTGCAGTCCCTGAATCATACTTGACTGTAGTACTCGATCGCATTCAGTCCTCTGGGTTGAATGATATGTAATTAGGCTAGAAATTTAGCCTCCCAAAGAGTTAACAGGGAAATATAATCGCATTAGACTTCTAACCCCTGCAACTTGAGTATGGGACATCCGTCCTGTACGAACAGACGCACAAATGTGTGATTACTAACTACTTATATCAAATTAATCTAATAATTTGAAGGAGGAGTATCGGTTTTCGTCTGTTCTAAATAAAACTTCAACCCATGAGCAGCCCCCCCCCCCGGGAATTATGTCGGAAAACCCGACGCCATTTAACAATATTATATACAATATGCAGATAATATTGCTGCTGATGAATACACAAGTTAACCCATAGAAAATGTAGCTTGTAGTGGAATTTTCCATCAATAGAAAACAGGGTATCATTGCCATGTAGTGCTATAAATTCACCAGCTATTCTGTAGGGAATTATAATTAATACAGTAGTCTTTGGACTTATTACATCATAAAAACATCTCATTTGAATTAACTTAATTATCAGTATCAAAATAGAGTAAATGTGACCCTTCTATCACTTATTGACATCTGGACAAAGAGAGCCAGGAGCGTCAGTGGTTAGGGAGGTCAGCCATTGTTTAGACCAGAGTCGCTGGAGAAAATTGAGCTCCTATATTCTCTCTGGGATGAAGTGTTATGGATTTCAAATTAGTGCTTCTACCATCATCAACACGCTGTCAACAACCACAAGGGAAGGGTCTTTCCGAAATCTTATCTAAGTCATTATTGGCCAGTAATGTTATGTAGATAGGATTATTTCCGGTTAGATCACGAACAAACGACTCAACCCAGGTAATTAAACCTTGGTCCTCATCTTATATAATATAAATGTTTCATCTGATATAGCTGTCATATATTAGGATTCAGGCTTACAGCTAGTGCCCTTTAATAAATTAACAGGAACAAGAAGAGGAAGCAAGAATTAATCTTGGTACATCAGTTACTTGGGTGGTAGATGCTCGCCTCACAAGATTATTTGGTGTCTACATCCTAGTTATACCTGGTGGGCTAGGCCTACCATACAATAACATAAGGCACCTACAAAATATATTTACTACTATATGTAGTTTAATACTGTAGTTTGATTGGCTGCATATATATACATTTAATATAACCCCCCCCTAACGTGCAAGGATTTATTTGTGAGAATAACTAAACATCATACAAATTGCTATTGAAATATATACATCAACATAAATATAAATTCTATATAAATTCATATAAATTAAATAAATATAAATCTCACAGATCGGTTCCCACTCTCTCTCTGTGGCCAGGACTGTGGCTGCTGATAGGATTGTGGCCACTATGAGAGGACTGTGGTCACTGGGAGAGGACTGTGGCCACTGGGACAGGATTGTGGCCACTGGGGACAGGACTGTTGTTGGAAAGTTCCAACACTAATACATTCTTATTGTATCATAATACATCACCATTGTATACTAGGCATAGTATATATTAATTCTACTAATTTGTAGTACTAATGTAAATTAATATTTTCCTATCTGCGCGTCATTTACCAAATTCTTCCCACATCGAGGGACAGTATTGCGTCAGATAATATCCAGCAAGGCATAATTATTGTCAACTTGCCAGAGAATTCAATGATATTCTCGCCCTTTGTAATATTCTTTACAAGAATTAATAATTAATACAAGAATTAATTTACAAGATAATATAACAACTTGTGATCCAATAACAACGTGTCATCAACTAAAAGATCACTATATAACAATCTATATGTTATCTTAAACTATCATGGAGGAAACAAATTCTCTCCATTTCTCGTTTAATAAGAACACTGTTCATATTTATAATTATTCAGCGAGAATGTAAACAATATATAACTATAATTGCGACCCTATTCTCATTAACTTATTAAGTTGGATAATTACAAGGAAAAGAATTTTCCGTTTCAACTAAAATATGATGCGCATGCGTGAGAGAGGGGTTGAGGGAGTGGGGTGAGATGCGAGACCTCCACCAACACTTTCGCGCAACCACGTCGTAAATACACGACGGCTATTTTTCTATAGGTTGTGCATCCGCGTCGTAAATAGCCGCGCGATTTAAAAAACATTATAAAATCCAATTCTATTTGATCGACTTGGGGTTAGTATGAAAATGTTTGCCATTAAATTTTCGTTTTCTCTAATAGGCACATGGCCTATTTCTGAGAACGGCATTGTATTGTAACTTAGTGGAGAGACTATTGAATTGTTGACACAACGAGGGTAATCGAGCACTTCACACACTCTTGGTGTGGGCCGCGATCATGATTCTACATTGATATGCATATGTCTGTGTAGGGAATTTTATTGCGAGTTCAGTGATATAAAATTTAACGCTGTAGGACTAATGTGGAGCTGACAACAAACAAAAGAGTATGAACATTTTGTTGCTGTTTGGGCGTCACGGCGAGTGATTTACGGTTTTATTTATTTCGTGGTGGGATAGCTAATGCTTTGGTGACATTTTATACATATGATCTTGTAGAGAATTTTATTGCCAACACATTGATACCAAAATGAAATGAGTAGCTCGAGAATTGGTGTCAGGAAAGTGAAAAGATTATACACTTTTTTGTGTTTACGCTCAAGAGCGCAAAGCGCCGCGTGCGCTATTTTTTTTTTTTCACGAGTGCTGGGCGCATTAAAGTGTTAAATTAATACATGAGGTACATCTGCATTAGTGCAGCTACGCTAGAATATATGAAGTGGAGTACAGTGTGTCAAAAAAGCTAACTAGGTGATGCTAAAACATCCCCATCACACAGGATGGTCAGTCATACAGAGGCATGTGATGGGCAGTCTGCACTGGCAGACTTTAGAAGTATTTTGAGGATATTATCAACACAAGATTGAATAAGGCAACAGTGGTAATGAAAGTCCCCATCTCGCAGGATGGTTAGTCATACAGGGCCATATGTTTAGTAGCCTACAATGGCAAATTGGGTACACTGTGAGGATATCTTCAAGAATATGAGAATGAATAAAGTAATTGCAAAGCTCCAGGTACCTCATGCCAACTGGTCTGAAAGGTCTAATAACTGGGCATTCGGTGATGTAGTGCGGGAGATCGTGCCGTAATTCCTGCTCACAGAGTTTACAACTGGAGTGCTCAGGATTGGGAGATTCGTCACCTGCAGCCTCCTGCCACAGGTAACGGTAACCCAACTTGATCCTGGCAACCACTGTGTCGCACAGTCTAGTGGACGTTTTGTGCTGCCCATAGATATAGGTTTCAGATCTGAACAGATCATAGCTTTTTATACTAGTACTTTCAGGTCGTTGGCCTGAGACAATGAGGCGGCCATAAGTCCAGGGAGATGCGAAACTTTCATCATCTACACGATCGGCCCTTGCTATTAATCGGCCCTGGAGCGTGCAATTACTCCATTAGCGATCCAAGGATTGCATCGGTGAACCACCAGCAGGTTAAGTGATCTAGTTTTCGTATTTGAGCTTTATATATGTAAACTTTATTCTTCGTCCATCGTTACGTCGTGATCCCTCCCCAAACGACAAGTACGTCCTCAGGGAATTTAATTTGTCCCTTTTATTGAATCGTAATGATGTAATTTAACTTGTGTAGACAATTTTTACACAACATTCAGTTTTCACAGCTAAGCAGCTGTGATTATTTTAATTTAGTTATTGCTTACTTAGGAACAATTGAAACCTAATAATATTTTGAAATTATATTTCATTTACATGAGCTAGGAAGTCAAGTATAATTCTATAGCCTCATGAACTTTAGATAGGAACAATTTTCTTATCTAACCATTATCTAATATATTCTTGTTACTAACCAAATTATCAAATGTTCATATTATTTATATATCTTAGTAAGATTTACTAATTTTATTCGAGGAAGAACCAGCCTCGATAAAGCGTACTAGGAGTAACTCAACTTCTGGTATTAACCCTCATTTGTGAAGCTTGGGAAAGTTCAACTCTTGAATAGTAATTTAATTTACAGTCCATTAACATTCAAGAAATAACTCTTAATGATTACATTATCCACAGGCACTGGTATTTCAGTCCTTTTCTATTTCTTATTTATCTGTTTCCCTTTTCAGTAAAAATAGGGTGGCCCTTCGAGTAACTCGAATCAATCAATTAAATATCAATATATTAAGAGCTAGCTTTCCTTCATGACACAAATTTGGGCCTTCGAACCAGATAGATAGCTGAATCAAGTTATCCTACTTATCTATAACTAATTACCATGTGTAGTAACCTAGGCTAACCATATTTCATTATCTGTGGTTACCAGCAGTGTATCACATGTTAGCCTAACCCACACCAATTTATAAATTTTGTTGTCTATACCTCATGTATAAGGTAGCACTAGTGGGACATAGTCTGTTGCTCACAACATGCCTCACACTATACCTCACACTGAGGTAAGAACCTTCAAGTCACCAGGAGTAGTGAGATATGCGACTAGAACCGTCCCCTCCCCGAGGAGAGCCTCAGGGATCGAACTCAGTCCTAGTCAAAATTGGGTGTGGGAGTCTATAGATTGGGACGGGTTGCGTCAGGGAGGACATTGTGGGTCACAGAGGGTAAAATGTAAT
>WNGS01165503.1:10115850-10128219 GCA_020271785.1 Procambarus virginalis | reverse complement strand
TATATATGTCGTACCTAGTAGCCAGAACTCACTTTTTGGCCTACTATGCAAAGCCCGATTGCCTAATAAGCCAAGTTTTTCGGAATTAATATATTTTCTCTAATTTTTTTCTTATGAAATGATAAAGTTACCCATTTCATTACGTACGAGGTCAATTTTTTTTATTGGAGTTAAAATTAACATAGATATATGACCGAACCTAACCAACCCTACCTAACCTAACCTAACCTATCTTTATTGCTTTAGGTTAGGTTAGGTAGCCGAAAAAGTTAGGTTAGGTTAGGTTAGGTAGGTTAGGTAGTCGAAAACAATTAATTCATGAAACTTGGCCTATTAGGCAAATCGGGCCTTGCATAGTAGGCTGAGAAGTGCGTTCTGGCTACTAGGTACGACATATATATATATTATATTATATATATATATATATATATATATATATATATATATATATAATATATATATATATATATTATATATATATATATATATATATATAATATATATATATATATTATATATATATATATATATATATATATATATAATATGACAGTGTCACACCACGGAGGAAAATTGAAACAGGAATTTTCTTAAGTACTTTCGTATATTAATCGTTGCACATTTGAGGAGCTAAAATGTTTTTTATTTCATGTGTTCATGTGTTTTTTATGTGAGATAAATCTTCGAAACCTCTTAACGATTGCTTTGAAATTTTACTTGAAGTTGCATCCAAATTGGTGCGTGCTTTTATATACCTACTATCACCTCATGCCTCACCTGTGACAGGAAAACTAGTTTTTTTTATATAAACAGTGCCATCTGTTGGAAGTAAGAGGAACACATACTGTAATCTCCCAAAGTTCTTCACCGATTGTTTTGAATTCTGACACAACGTTTCATTCAAATATGCGCGGTTTTTTATATACATACTATATAGGTGCCACACCTGTGACAGGTAAAAACAGTTGTTGTTTTTTAAACAGTGCCATCTGTACACGTAATAGCAACTTAAATGCTATACTAAACATGTTACGATTCCATTTCAATGTTTCTCATTGCATGATAAATTTAATTTTCATACATTTGATTTATTATATTTTTATTGAATTATTTTGTTGACATGGTGTTGGAATTAAGCTGTGTTGCTTACATACCGTTCATTTCGTAAGTATACATATAGATGCCACACTTGTGACAGGTAAAACTTTTTTTTTTAAGAAACGTGCCATCCGTTGAGCTTAAGATCCACACACTCTATCTATATAAATAAAAATGGAAATGTTCGTTTGTTCAAAATCACTAATCTCCGAAAGTTCTTCACATATATATATATATATATATATATATATATATATATATATATATGGGACCCATAGCCTCGGAGAAGAAAATGAAAAGTATTCAGAGGAGACCTTGTGGTTTCTCACTGAACACTAATATTATCTTCTCCTACCACCCCCAATCTTTTGTATGTGCATATATATTTCTTTTATTTGAACTTTGTTACAAAAAGGAGTTACATATAGGTTACAAAGATGGTTATCATACGTTGTCGAGTTCCTCCAGCTCCTCAGATGGCGGGCAGGAACCCTGAATGCAGTGTGCATTTCCCTCTGTATCGCCACGCTGAGGCGCTGGAAAGAAAGCTGGCAGCTCTAGGTTCCCTTGTTGTTTCAATGAGCCTAGAACGCAATTCCTTCAAAAAACGGTAGCACTTTTACCCCAGGCGCCGAGTGTCTCAGAAGCAATGGGGACAAAATTGTAGTGGTGATCCAGTTCTCTGTACTTACGAGATTTGGCTACTTCCCTGGGTGGCAGCGCCACCTGGTTGTGCAACACTGAGGTCAATGTAGGTGTTAGCCAGGGTTGATACGCACGTGTAGTCCCATACCCAGTGCTTGCCATTCTTCCAGGGGTTCACTGTGATACCATCTGGGCGACCAATAAAAGCATCAGAGTTACGGGGCGTTAGGTAGCGAGGCTCTCTTTCAGCTGGGCATCCAGCTGTGGTGAGGCTCCTCTTGATGATATCGTTAACTTCACTGTGCCTCGAGTGCCATCCCCCTGTGCTTTGACAGAGTAGGCCATGGTGGCCTTACCTGTCAGCCACCACCTCGCCGCAAATACACCTATATCTGGTGTGGATTGGGGCAGCAAGGCGGAGGGCCACAGCAATTCGGAGGGCGTGTGGTGTGAGACGCGTGCCAGTTGCCGACATTGGGGTTGCTAACAGGAAATCCCCTGCATGTGGGGCTGCTACTGCTGTGAGGCGAGCAATGTCGTGTTGTGTTGTTGCAGCACCCAGGCACTCTGTAGCAACTTGGTCTACAATGGGCCATCTCAGCTGGATTGCTTGTGGGCTTTCGGGGATGGCGGTTGAGGTGATGGGCCTACAGTTGAGCCCCACTCTGTGGCACAGTGTGTAAAATTGGGATCATTTACACCTGCCAGGTGATGTAAGTGGGCAGGTAGAATTTCCTTCACAAGGTCGTCGGATGCCGATGCGGAGGACAGGAAGGCTGGAACAGCGATTTGCGTTGCTGTTCGAACTCCGAGGCCCCAAGTCTTATGGGAAGAGAGGCTTGTCTCCACTGTAGGTCATCAAGGGAGAGGTTAAGGGCTTTTTCTAGCATGATTTCAGTAACCGGTCATACTCAGCTAGTTTTTGGCTACTGTAAGATGGTGAACACCTCAGAAAGTAGGTTAACCTGGGGAGGGACAGACATCTGTTGATGAGGTAGAGTGCCATGAGCATCAATACCTCAATCCATCCTCTTAAGGTCGGCGATTTTCTTATCAAGACCTATCGATGGCTTTCAACCCCAGGAGCTCCAGGAGTGTGCTGTCTTCATGTTTAGTTTTATGGATATTTGGCAGAAAACCTCTATTCTCTCTACGATCCCTGGTTGGAACTATCATTTCACTTTAGAAGGGTTCAGGGTGAGGCCTAAAACTGCACCTTGCTCCTGGATTTTTCTGATGTCCTCCAGGAGGGAGTCTTGGGAACCATCTAGGGTCCGATCATCCAGAACCAGATGTTAAGCTCGCAGGACAGGACCTCTGTGACTTGTTTGATGACTAAGCAGAAAAGGAGAGGAGCAAGGGGGGTCACCCTGTTCCGCGATATACATATATATATATATATATATATTATAATATATTATATATATAATATATATATATATATATATATATATATGTCGTACCTAGTAGCCAGAACACACTTCTCAGCCTACTATGCAAGGCCCGATTTGCATAATAAGCCAAGTTTTCATGAATTAAATATTTTCACAATTTTTTTCTTATGAAATGATAAAGCTACCCATTTCATTATGTATGAGGTAAAAAAAAATTTATTGGAGTTTAAAATTAACGTAGATATATGACCGAACCTAACAACCCTACCTAACCTAACCTATCCTATCTTTATAGGTTAGGTTTGGTTAGGTAGCCGAAAAAGTTAGGTTAGGTTAGGTTAGGTAGGTTAGGTAGTCGAAAAATAATTAATTCATGAAACTTGGCTTATTAGGCAAATCGGGCCTTGCATAGTAGGCTGAGAAGTGCGTTCTGGCTACTAGGTACGACATATATATATATATATATATATATATATATTATATATATATATATATATTATAATATATATATTAATATAGATATATATATTATATATATGCACACACTTGCCTAAACACACAAGTCAGAAAGTATAGAAACTTTTAGACACACATCACCTACCAAGGGACTTGAACCCTGGCCACCAAGATGGCAGGTACGCACTTATACCCACTGCACCACACTCAGAGCCCTAAAGAGGTGGGAATTTTCTGGGGTATTTAACTCCCAGACAACCCATCCTCTCCAGGCAATGGTATAGTGAGAGGCAATTGACGTTTTCCATCAAGCCCTGTTATGTGGGAGAACACGTGGTCCATGCTTAAGTGTGGTGTGTGGTGTGGTGCAGTGGGTATAAGCGCGTACCTGCCATCATGGTGGCCAGGGTTCAAGTCCCATGGTGGGTGTTGTGTGTTTAAAAGTTTCTATACTTTCTGACTTGCGTGTTTAGGCA
The DNA here is from genome assembly GCA_020271785.1 of Procambarus virginalis. Taxonomy (NCBI): domain Eukaryota; kingdom Metazoa; phylum Arthropoda; class Malacostraca; order Decapoda; family Cambaridae; genus Procambarus; species Procambarus virginalis. The sequence continues at coordinate 10,124,150 of WNGS01165503.1, read as the reverse complement.
AGTGTGTGCATTAAGAATGGACCACGTGTTCTCCCGTATAACAGGGCTTGATGGAAAACGTCAATTGCCTCTCACTATACCATTGCCTGGAGAGGATGGGTTGTCTGGGAGTTAAATACCCCAGAATTCCCACCTCTTTAGGGCTCTGAGTGCGGTGCAGTGGGTATAAGTGTGTACCTGCTACCTTGGTGGCCAGGGTTCAAGTCCCCTGGTGGGTGTTGTGTGTCTAAAAGTTTATATATATATATATATATATATATATATTATATATATATATATATATATATATATATATATATATATATATATATATATGCAAACAAGCCTGAATGGTCCCCAGGACTAGATACAACTGAAAACTTACACCCCAGAAGTGACTCGAACCCATACTCCCAGGAGCAACGCAACTGGTATGAACAGGGACGCCTTAAACCACTTGACCATCACGACCAGACAAAAGGAAGTGATAGCCGAGTTGCCCCAAAACTGAGGTGATTTGATAAAATGCTATGCCCAAGATTACCATCCGAGTGCCGGCGGGGAAGTGGTTCATATAGCCTCGGCTATCACTTCCTTTTGTCCGGTCGTGATGGTCAAGTGGTTTAAGGCGTCCCTGTTCATACCAGTTGCGTTGCTCCTGGGAGTATGGTTCGAGTCACTTCTAGGGTGTGAGTTTTCAGTTATATATATATATATATATATATAATATATATATATATATATATATATATATATATATATATATATATATATATATATATATATATATATATATATATATATAATCATACACTAATGATTTGAGTGATAAACCAGTGTCACTGGAAGTACCTTTAGGTTATCTCCTCAACTATCGCCTAAGGATGGTATAGACACTAATTAATCGCTCAAAATGTGCAATGATTATAAGTAAATTATAATATGTACACAACTCAACTCGAGCTGGTAATAATTACACCCAAAATAGGATCTGCACGATTAATTAATGGTGCTAGGTTGTTCAATATAGTACAACTAGATTATGGTAATAAATGGGACTAGTATGAACAATAAATAGTTCAACTAATGGTAATAGGGGACTAGGTTATCAATAAACACTAGTCAATGAATATCCTACCCTGTTGTGGGTTGGCAAGTAGTTAATATTGCATTGAGTAAGTAAGCAATTATCAAAAGAAGGCACCAAACTGGGGAGGCTATGTAGCACCATGAAAAGTGCTGGATAATCAGAGGGCGCTAAATATCACCAAGGATGCCAATACGAGAACAGAAACGCATAAGGCGAATGATATCAAAAGTATCCGAGTCACAAAGAATACGATCGAGAGACAAGCAACCACGGGGGATGGTCGGAAAACAAGACACACGCTCGTCCTGGAAGTCAGGACATTCAACAAGGATATGCACGACTGTAAGAAGGACAATGTGGTTAGGACAATAAGGAGCAGGGTGGCGCTCCATCAAGTGACCATGGGTTAAGCGAGTATGGCCAATACGCAACCTCGCCAGAGCCGTTTCCCATCGCCGGTTACGGTGGTAGGAGGACTGCCATGAGGACACACAACTTTTAAGAGTACGTAGTTTGTTACCAGTAACAGACGACCAACAAGCCTGCCAATGGGTAAGGATAGAGGAATGGATAACCGGGTGAAAGTCATAATAAGGAATACCTTTACGAGAGATGGGACAAGAGCAGACAGCTTCTCTGGTAGCAGCATCCGCACGCTCATTTAAAGAGACACCAATATGGCTGGGAACCCAACAAAACTCCACCGACTTAAATTTACTGTGAACAAGAAACAGCCAATGCTGGATCTTGACAACCACTGGATGAACCGGATTAAAGGACCCGAGAGCCATGAGGGCACTACGAGAGTCAACAACAATTACAAATGAAGATTAACAACGAGAAAGCAGGAGACGAAGAGCATAGAGAGTAGCATAAAGCTCCGCTGTGAAGATGCTAGTCTCCGGAGGTAAGCGACACACATAAGTGCAATCAGGAAAAACAACAGAGTAGCCAACACCGTCCGCAGACTTAGACTCATCGGTGAAGACGGAAATGGAGCGGGAGTGAGAAGAAAAGTGCTCAAGGAAAAGGCGTTTTAGAACCATAGGAGGGGTAAAAGCTGTAATGATGTGGGTCAAGGATGTTCAAAACTGCGGAAGGGGGACTCTCCACGGGGGTAAAGAAGGAACAACACGAGGAGAAATATTAGAAATAAGAACGGAAAGAGAATCCTGTAAGCGAGATAGCCAGACAGAAAGAGGGAGGTGGTGAAGAGGAACAGGAACCGAAGGAGGAGTAAATGTTAAAGCACGACAGAGGGAAGGGGAAGGATGTTGCAAGAACCGCGCAAGATAGCGAAGACAGTAGCGATCACGGCGGTCCTGGAGAGATAAGCCAGTGTCAACATACAAGCTGAGGACGGGAGTCGAACGAAAGGCACCAGAATTGAGGCGCAACCTAGTATGGTGCAAAGCATCAAGATGGCGAAGAGTAGAAGGAGAAGCAGACGAGAAAGCAGGGCAACCATAATCGAGCTTAGACAGGACGAGAGAGGAATGTAAAGTAAGGAGAGTGCGCCTATCCGCTCCCCAAGAAGTATGGGACAATACCCGAAGGAAGGTAAGGGCCTTAGAGCACTCAACACGGAGGTAAGAGATATGGGGAGACCAAGACAGACGAGCTGGGCGGCTTCCCTCACTGCGAATGCTTATGTACTTGTTTCTTTGGCGTTAAGCGCCTGTTTCTTTAAATTCACAACAATTACAATATTTGCAATCAACGCAATATTTGCTATAATGGCAATAGAACGCAAATGAGTCACTGCACTGATCTCGAGCTCAATTAATCATTTCTATAGCAATAACACAATAATTCACCACAATGGCATGATGCACTGTACTTCATAATAATGATAATGAATGCTTTAAGTTACGGTACTGGCCTTAGACTCGGTAATTCCTTTCGAAGGCGATAACACAATTGATCACTGCACACATGAAAATGTTATTCAACACACAAGCATATATATATATATATAGATAAATTCATCAATATCAATAATAGTAAGATAAAGACTGGGCACACAGCCTAACACCAATAACTGGTACACTTTATATATATATTCTCTGGCATAAGTTATAATATTAATGTCACATGAAAGAAATCAATCAACGACACAGCAGTCTCTTCAATACTAACACAGGTGCATCCGCACACCGCAAATATATATACCGTGAGAGCTTTCTACAGCCTCATTTCTCACAACTGTGTCCTACCGTGACATAGACACTGGTGAGCCTTGCTCACGACATATAAAATACTCTGGCTAAAGATAGCTGACTAAAGGGGAATTGGGAGGGAAACTGAATCACCTACTTCCATCTCATTGATGTGGACCCGCCCTCCGGTGAGAGTTGAATTGTAGCTCCTGGTCCTGGCTCTCGCCTCGTTGCAGGGAACGCCCCCACACACACACTGATGCTTTCTCCAGGAACCCAATCAACATCCCAAAATAACGCGTCGTCTCCGTGCTCTGTCCTCTGCAGGCCCGTGGTCCTCCACAACTTCCTGAAGGATTGGAGTCGGTCTCTTGGCCGTTGACTTCTCCTCTCAACTACGTCTGCAGAACTACTCTCGGCTGCAGTCGTCCTGATTCCCAATTAGTTTTCTTCTTCCGCTGTTTCCCGATGGATCGGCCCAGCCACTACATCGTTACAAAACGGGTGAACTGTCTCAGACGTCGCATACGTCACTGCACAGATTTCACTTCTTCTTGCACAGTACCTGTCCCTGGAGCACTTGTTGCTCAATATTCCGTCGATTCCCTTTCAGTCCACACATGGAATGAAGGAAGACCTCACAGAGTACTTGCAGACTTCGGGTGACGCGTAAAATCCACGGGAGCGGGATACAACTGTCAAACTGTCAGGACCAACTTTCGCACGTCCGACCTCCTTGACGTGCCGTGTTCGACTGGTGGCGCCACAGAGGCGCGATCTCTGGACCTCCTTGCTCTCATGACGTCATACTTGCCAGGGGCGTTTTTCATTGGCTCCCTGTGCCACGTCACTGTCAGTGACCAATCTGGTGCCACTGACGTCATACAGTTTTGGCGGGAGAACGGAGGGACTGGCGCCATATTGGCGTCTTAAAGGGCCTAAACAACAGGCCAAAATTTCCTTCTTTTACGAATTTCTCGCCAACGTGAGAACACTACAAGCTCCCACATACATCAAATTGTAGCCCGCAATGTAGAGAACGCTCGGGTAAAATTGATATGACTCTTACAGCTGGCGTGGGAGAAATATAAGGGGGGGGGGGAACAACGTCACAGAGAGCACTTCCATGGACCCCGAGAGGAAAAGCGAGTAATAGAGCGGAGGGCAGCGTCGAAGACAGTGTCATGAAAGAGGAGGAGAGAGTGAGGGAGAGGCAGAAGGGAGAGGTCAGAGAGAGCAGCACTGTGGGTAAATAGGTTCCAGTCCGCCTTAGCAAACTGCCACCTAGGGAAGGAGAGGGGAGGGTGAAAAGAGAAAAAGGGAACAAGGATGGGGAAATGGTCACTGCCATGGAGGTCATCAAGAACCTGCCACGTGAAATCTAAGTAAAGAGAAGACGAGCAAATAGAAAGATCAAGACAGGAAAGGGTACGAGTCCGAGAGTCTAAATGCGAGGGCTCACCAGAATTCAGAAGAGATAGGGAAGAAGAAAGGATAAACGGCTCAAGAAGGCGACCCTGGGTGTTCGTCAGAACATCACCCCAAAGGAAATGACGACAACTGAAATCACCTAGCAGGAGCATAGGCTCCAGCAAGGAGTCCAGTAGGTGTTTCAGATCGGGAAGAGAAAGCGGGACACTCGGGGGAGATAAATGGAACAAACGGTGTACCATTTCCCCACAAAGATACGAGCAGCGGAACAATGGAGAGGCGAAGGAAAAAGTAAGGGGACAAAGGGAACATCAGAGCGAATCAAGAGAGCAGAAGAGTTAGGAGCCCGAGCAACAGCTAGAGGGGAGAGAGAAAGAAATAGCCACGAAAGCGACCAGGACGAGCACCAAGCATCGGCTCCTGGAGACAGACACAAAGGGGCGAAAACCGCGAAATCAGAAGTTCGAGTTGAAGGAAATTGCGTAATAACCCCGAACGTTCCATTGAAGAATAGACATCGTCGAGAAGAGAAAGGACAACAGAGAACAAGGAAGAAACAAAGGCAAAAGATTAACATAGCACGTTAAAGAAGATCAAGGGTCGGGATCAGGGTCAGCAAAGTCAGGGTTAGGAGGTATGGGTAAATTGAGCAAAAACGGAGGGAAGGAAGTGGGAGAACAGACCAGAGGTGGATGGGCGGGGTCCAGAGGAGGAGAAGAGGAGGAGACAACCGAGAGGAGCAGTCAAGGACAGAGCAGGAAGAGAAAGAGTAGAAAGAGGGGAGTGTACCTCAGCAAGGGCAGCAACCGAGAGGGAAGCGGGGGCCAAAGAAACCTCCATAGCAGGAACAAGGGGGGTGCAACCACCGAAATTGGAGGGGATGGAGTGAGAGAGTCAGAAGTAGGGGCCAAGGAAGAAAGTGAAGCCTTCTTACCCTCTGGGGAGGAGGAAAGAGAGGAGCCAGGCTTACGCTTCTGACTTAAAGAGACAGGTGTCCCAGCAACTACGTACTGGGCAACGGATTCCAGCGCCTCAACAGAAGCTGAACGAGAGCACACACAACGGCCATTGGGAGAGCGATGGACATCAGCCCGCATTGACAGGCGGCAGGGAGAGCCAATAGACAGAGGAGAAGTATGGGAAGGAGAATCGGAGGGAGACGAGGAAGAAGACACAGGAGACACGACAGACCGGGCAGAAAGAAGGGGAACCCCAGACAAAGGACCAGGAGGGGGACCCTTTGGGACAACTCAAAGAAACAGGAGGGGGCAGTGGGCGTATCAGGGTCCAAGGCCCGAAAACGGTTTTGAGTCTGAGGAAGGTAGGAAGGACGAGGAGAGGAAGAGCGCAACACGCGAGCATAAGAGACGTTAGCATAAGGTGGGAGCCGGCAAACCTGGCGCCTCGCCCCAGGAAAAGATAAACGCTCCCGGTGCTTCAATATGAGGACTGCTGCCTCAAGCTTGTAATGGATACACGCACGGGAGAAGGTAGGATGGGCCTCACCACAGTTGAGGCAGCGAGCCTGGGGAGAAGTGCACTCCGACCTAGAGTGACCTTTGCCCCCACACAAAGGACAGAGAGAGACAGTCCTAGCGCAGCGGAAGGCACCATGCCCAAACCTCCAGTACTTGTTACGGAGCCTAGGAGAAGGAATGTACTCCTGGACAGAGCACCTGGCACCGGCATGAATGACAGAGGATGGAAGGGTCCTACCATCAAAGGTAATCTTCACAACCCAAAGGGGTTGACGGCGACGACCGCGAGGGGGACGAGTAAATGTATCTACCTGGAGGAAAGAATGGCCTTGGGCATCGAGGATATGCCGAATATCATCGTGGCAGTCCTGAAAATTCTGAACACCTGTCGCAACATGGGGTGGGAGGAGAATAGTGCCAACACTGGCATTCAACCGAGCGTTCTTTGAAACCCGAACGGAGGTCTCACCAAGGCAAGATAAGGCAGGCAACCAGGAAGCTGCATCCTGAGAAGGAGCAGCAACGACACGTGTACCGAGATTAGTGGGGTTGAAGGTAACAGAGGCATCCACGGAATCAATAAGATGCCGATTGAGGGAGAAATCATCAGGAGGCGTAGAATCAAGAGGGAGGAGATCAAAGTATTTGGCCCACGAAGCGGGACCTAACAAGGCCTGATACACATCAGTACGGGAAGGAATCGAGCAAGTGCGGCTGTGGCGCGGACGGCGTTGAGAACCCCCAGAGAAAGAGGGTTTAAAAGGCGCAGTAGTCACAACGAGAGACTTAGCCGTGCCAAGGGACGAAGTGGTCACCACTGGGGGCTTGAGGCTCGACCCAACCACAGAGGAGAGAGGGGAGAGAGGGGAGAAGTCAGGAGGGTCAAAGGAGGAGCAAGGTCGGGACCCAACGCAGCGGGGGCTACAGAGCCCGGTCTTCCAATACAGTCCGACTCGGGGGCTTGGTCGCCCACGCCACGAGCCTGAGAGGGTATAAGATAAACATTCAACGACATAAATATGAAGAGACACATTTTCATCAACGAATGTGCCCCCATACCCACCATGGAGCCACAATTAGAGGCAGGACACCCAACAAGAAGCTACCGCCAATCATGCCGGGCCCCCTAGGGGTGCGTCGTGAGTATACGCCCCACAAACGCCACCTTAAGAACAGTCAGTCCGTCGAGATCGGGTTCATTGACGAAAGGGGGATTGACAATAAAAGGTTCCCCTCGCTCGTGACGTTGGGTACTACAGTTCTACGGGTGCAATAGTATGCCTTCTCAAGCACCCGAGCGTAAAAATAGAAGAAGTCCAAAGGAATAACCAAAACAAGCGAAAGGTCGGCAGGAAACAACAAGCAGATAGGAGAAGAGGGGGGAGAAAAACGAAACAGAAGGAAAAGGAAAAGTCGTTCAGCACAATTAGAGAGGACAGCAGCAGGAGCACAAGGCTACAAAAGGACAGTGGACTGTCCCAAGGAGCATCACACTCGGCATCTGCCCACTAAGCCCCCTCACGGCATCAGCGAGCTGAACAGGGAGGGGGGAATACTGTATTGAGAAACTAGTGCAATATATATTAAATAATTCTCTATTTATGGGAAATAATATACACAATTATTGATGACAGCCTCTTAACTAGCCTCTAGTATTATTTAGAAATATTAAATCTTATTAGTGGCCTCGCAAAATAAACACCACTAAATTCGTGGATAATCTTGCGAGGGCGCAGCCACTAATTTGGCTGGCTTTAAAATAAGTGCTGTCACTTCACGTAATAACACTCCACTAAATTGTGAATGCCTGTGGAGCCGCTGTGAGGCTGAGATGGGGGTCGTGAGCAGATGGCAGGTCACTGCCTCCGGTCTTGACTGGCAAAAGTTCACTAATTTATTACACTAGTTTACTTAATTGATGATAATCTAGCTCTCTAGATCATCTAGGTTCGAATGAGCATATAAATTGGGAGATTGAACCGGTTCTGTTATATCTTGGTTCAAAGGACCATATAATGTGGGAACCAACCTGTGAGATTCATATTTATTTAATTTATATGAATTTATATAGAATTTATATTTCCATTAATTTATATTTTCGATAGCAATTTGTATGATGTTTAGCGGACTATTTCTGCAATATTCTCACAACTCGATTCTTGC
>WNGS01165503.1:10083863-10094076 GCA_020271785.1 Procambarus virginalis | reverse complement strand
TCACAGTTACTAGATCACCATGACATGGCCTTAGGTGTCATGGAAGACCAGCAAAACGCAGAAGTAACATACACTGACTTTGCACAAGCTTTCGACAAATGTGACCATGGTGTTATTGCACACAAAATGCGCTCAAAATGAATTACTGTGAAAACAAGAAGATGGATCTTCAATTTCCGTACAGAACCCAGAGTGTAAAAGTCAACATAGTAAAATTCGGATCATCCCCATGAAAAGCTCAGTCCTCCAGGGTACTGTGCTTGTTGCAGTGTTCAGTCCCCCACGGTACTGCACTTGCTCCACAGTCCCCCAAGGTACTGTGCTTGCTCTGGTACTCTCTCATATCAGACATATGCAAGGACACAAACTATAGTACTGTATCATCCTTTGCAGATGACACCAGGATTTTCAGGTGAGTAGACAACATAGAAAACCTCCAATCTGATGTAAATAAAAAATTTCAATATGTCACAGAAAAAATATGTTTAATGAAGATTAATTCTAGCTCCTGCACTACAGAAAATATAAAAAAATATAAAAAATACAAAAACGGAAATCACATATAAAACGGAGTCAAATCACACTACAGAACGAAAGACCAATGTAAAGGATTTGAGAGGAATAATGTCGGAAGACCTTAATCTTTAGAGAACACAATTGCAAGAAAATGACAGGTTGGATAACAAGAACTTTTGTTGAGCTGACCTCCAGATTCAAACTCACGACGTTGCACACAATTGCAGTCATTGCACGAACAAATATTCCACACCACCAACACACCATCAACACACCACCAACACACTCAACACACACTCACCACCAAGAGCAACAAACTAAACACACACTCGCCGCCCACATCAACAAACTCAACACATACTCACCGCCCACAGCAACAAACTCAGGAGGGCCAACAGGAGGACCAGCCAGGATGCTGCCGACGACCACCAACCACATGAGAGAGCTACGATGTTCCTCTGGGCCCATCCTCACCACCGTGGTCACAGTCCTGTACCACACCCTCCTCTCGACGCTCCCTCCGCTTCCTTCTCCTTTAGGCGACTCCCCATCGGCAACGTGCTCCTGCAGCCACCAGTCTTCGGGGTCACCGCCCTCAGGAGCCGCAACCACCACCAACCGTGACAAGATCTTCACCTCTGGCATCCCTACCTGTAATAACACACCATTTTCAATTTAAAATCAATGTAAAATTTAACCACAGATTGGTTAAAAAGGCGGGGTCCAAGAGCTAGTAGCTCGATTCTGTAGGCACAAATAGTAAACACACATCCGTTTATTATTCAATATTCGCACATGGTGAATAATGAGTCCTCTTCTGATGAATGATCGCAAACGCGCATTAAACACCGATAAAGGCAGGTACACAGGAATACCGTAGAAGATAAACTTCAAATACGTTAGTGACTTCATCCACTGTTCGTCCAGGTGGTTGGGCACCATTCCTACCTCCCGTCCCATCCCAAATCCTTATCCTGACCCCTTCCCAGTGCTATATGGTCGTAATGGCTTGGGGCTTTACCATAATAATTACCTCACCTTACACACGTACTCCTCTACCAAATGTAAACAACTTTCCTGAGAGGTCACTAACCTTCCCCTCGTGATGTATGAGAGGTCACTAACCTTCCCCTCGTGACGTATGTGAGGTCATTAACAATTCATCTCTCCTAACCATGGAATGGGTCAATAATGACATGCGCTCGCCTTCTAGTGACAGTTATCGTAACAACCCATTCAAAAAATCCACTACAGCAATGAGGGGATTCGAACCCTCAACCTGCAAGCCGTGCACCTTACCCCTGGTCCATGACATGGTACAACTTATACAACCTGGAATACCAGTGAATCCACAGGACGTCTGGAGATTTATGATTATGTGTGAAATTTGGACTACTGAAGCCAGTCCAGATGCCACACATAACCCGCCCCCCCCTAGCACTCTGGCATAGGTAATGGAGTTCTATACACTCCAGCGGAGTCTCATTGATATATCACGTTAGCGTGACTTCTTTGTGTAGCCTACTTAACATTCCGGTAACTGTTATTCATCGAGCTGGGTAGCATATGTGTTTATAACATCAACTGAAAGCTTTCCTAAACCACGACACTGTCTAACAATTTGATACGCTGATTGCTAGTCCAAGAGTGATCCGGGGCACGTCCATACCCTTCAGTACCAGGTTACCCCTTGATCAAGTGATCCCAACACCACTGTTCTCCTGTAGTTAGCAGGTCTCAAAAAGCTGTGGACTTGTGGCATACATGTCAAATTTGACACAGGAAGAGATGAGTACCATCTAAATAGTATAGAAGCAGTTGGAGGGGAGGAGGACTGATTGTTCACCATCTGGATAGTATAAAAAGTTGAGTGGGGTGGGGGTATAGTTGCGTACCTTTTGGATAGTATCGACCCACAGTCTTGATCTAAACCGCACCTCTATGCTGTCAGACGCTCTCAAGGGAGCGATGGAACACACCCCTCTGGTACGCTTGGTGGGTCACCGTGATAACTCCTTCTGCAGGCTTTCCCGCTTGCTCCTCCTGCAACATCGTCGATCTCTCTCTTCCTACAGGGGGTGGTGGTGATAGCGGCTGTGGCGACGGTGTCAGGAGTTGGTTGGACGACTCCCCGTCAACCGGTTGGTCGTTAAGGACTTCGTCAGAGTGTTCTGGGCATCGGTGTGGACGGTCATCTCCTGCAGAAGTGCCCACTAGGTGCTGGAGGCGAGACGAGGCATCTTCAACCTGCAGGTGCCAACAGTGACGCCAGATGAGAGGGGGGTGTCACATAGATGTGGGGGGGGGGGACAGGAGAGTGTGGGGGGACAGGTGAGTGAAGGGGGACAGGCGAATGTGGGGAGCCAGGTGAATGTAAGGGGCCAGGCGAGAGTAAGTGGCCTATGCAAGTGTGGGGAAGGGGTGTTATCAGGTGTTCTTTATGGTAATAGAGGAATACACATGATGGGTTAACTTTGAGAAAGGCATAGCGGGCAAATATAAAACAGATCCAGGCTAATTTCTATAAATTCATTAAAAGCAAGCTGCATGTAAAGGATAAAATCCAGAGATTGAGAACAGGGAACAGATTCACTGAGAATGAAAAAGAAATGTGTGAAACACTAAATGAATGCCTCTAGCATTCGTTTGGTTCTTAGCCAAACGTGTGTTTGTGCAAAAAATGAGGTTTTCAGAGAACCAGTCACAATATCAAATCTAGAGAACACCATAGAGTACATAGAGGTGTCTCGAGACGAAGTGAAAAAAATAACTCAAGGAGCTAGGAAGAAATAAAGCAGTTGTACCAGATGGCATTTCACCTTGGGTGTTAAGAAAATGTGCAACTGAGCTGAGCATTCCACTTCAATTGATATTCCAGATGGCCAAATACCAAAGGAACTGTTCATGAATTTTGTGAGACCAAAATTAGATTATGTAGCAGTTGTATGGTGCTCAAATCTAAAGAAGCACATAAACTGGAAAAGGTGCAATGGCATGCAACAAAACGGCTTTCGGAACTAAAAAAAAACAAGAGTTATGAAGAGAGGCTACAGGCATTAAACATGACAAGCAAGAAGATTGAAGATGAGGTGATATGATCACAACTTACAAAATAATCAAAGGAATCAACAAAATTTGCGAAAAGGAATTCCTGTAACCAACAACCTCAAGAACAAGAGGACACAGATTCAAGCTAAGGAAACAAAGATGGCGAAAAAAATATCGGAAAACGTGTTTTGCAGAGTGGTAGACGGTTGGAACAAGCTAAGTGAGAAGGTGGTAGAGGCCAAAACAGTCAGCAATTTCAAAGTGTTATTCGACAAAGAGTACTGGGAAGACGGGACACTGCGAGCGTAGCTCTCATCCTATAACTACACTTAGGTAATAATACACAACCCACCTGGAGGCCGAGGTAGTTGACATCGTGGAATGCTTGACAGCAGACAGGAGCGGAGACGGAGGGCGGGTCCAGCAGGTAGAGTAGGGGGTCGTAGGCCAGCGTCCACGTCGGCCACAACAGGAAGATATGGGCCGCCGGCACGTCGGACGGCCCACGGTTGGTGAGGTCGTACACGTGCATCACTTCAGGTCCCACTTGACGCTCGTGAGTGACCCGGCCTCCCTCCCCTACCAGCCCGACGCCATACTGCCACGCGTTGTAGTAGAATGGTTCATCCGGGAAGGAAATGGTGCAGAGACGAGAGATGTTAACTTTTATTCCAGCTCTCCCCCACACTTAACCCTAACACTAACCCGAAGCCTAAGAATCACCCCAAAAAATTCAATACAGCCCTAATACACCCCTTCACGCCTCCCCCATGACCCCAAGACAGACTCACCCCATGATGTTGATGTCACTTCTGAGGTGACAGGGAGGGCGAGGGCGGCGTGGTATTCCTGGGCGTGGGTGGGATCCTCGTGGTTGGTAGAGGACGCCCGCAGGTGGAAGTCAAGACTGGTGTGGTTGAGATGGAGGGGCGTGGGCTGGAACACCAGTTGGAGCCCCATGCCCGCCCCTGTGGGCAGCGGGATCCTGAGGTCACATATTACCTCTGGAGGGGTCACTCATGGTCACTGTGGCACTCCCAGCAGCCCGTGTCACTCCCAGCACTACGTGGCACACCCAGCACACCGTGGCACTCCCAGCACTACGTGGTACTCCCAGCACCACGTGGCACTCCCAGCACTACGTGGCACTCCCAGCACTACGTGGCACTCCCAGCACACCGTGGTACTCCCAGCACCACGTGGCACTCCCAGCAATCCCGTGGTACTCCCAGCACCACGGGCCACTCCCAGCACCCCGTGGCACTTCCAGTACAACGGGGTAGTCCCAGCATCACGGGACACTCTCGGCACCACGAGGCACTCCCAGCACCACATGTCACCCTCAGCACCACATGGCACTCCCAGCACCACGGGGAACTCCCAGCATCACTTGGCACTCCCAGCATTCATTGGCACTCCCAGCACCACGTGTCACTCCCAGCAACACATGGCACTCCCAGCACCACGTGGCACTCCCAGCACCACGTGGCACTCCCGCCACCACGGGGAACTTCCAGCAACACGTGGCACTCCCAGCAACACGTGGCACTCCCAGCATCACTTGGCACTCCCATTATCCATTGACACTCCCAGCACTACGTGGGACTCCCAGCACCACGGGGCACTCGCAGCCCCACGAGGCACTCCCAGCACCACGTGGCACTCCCACCAGCACGGGGAACTCCCAGCACCACGTGGCACTCCCAGCACCACGGGGAACTCCCAGCACCACGGGGCACTCCCAGTACAACGTGGCACTCCCAGCACCATGCAGCACTCCCAGCACCACGGGGCACTCCCAGCACCACGGGGAACTCCCAGCACCACGGGGAACTCCCAGCACCACGGGGCACTCCCAGCACCGTGAGGCACTCAGCACCACGGGGCACTCCCAGCACCACGGGGCACTCGCAGCACCACGGGGCACTCCCAGCACCACGGGGAACTCCCAGCACCACAGGGCACTCCCAGCACCACGGGGCACTCCCAGCACCACGGGGCACTCGCAGCACCACGGGGCACTCCCACCACCACGGGGCACTCCCAGCACCACGGGGCACTCCCAGCACCACGTGGAACTCCAAGCACCACGGGGCACTCCAACCACCACGGGGCACTCCCAGCACCACGGGGAACTCCCAGCACCACGGGGCACTCCCAGCACCACGGGGCACTCCCAGCACCACGGGGAACTCCCAGCACCACGGGGCACTCCCAGCACCACGGGGCACTCGCAGCACCATGCAGCACTCCCAGCACCATGGGGCACTCCCAGCACCATGCAGCACTCCCAGCACCACGGGGCACTCCCAGCACCACGGGGCACTCCCAGCACCACGGGGCACTCCCAGCACCACGGGGCACTCCCAGCACCATGCAGCACTCCCAGCACCACGGGGCACTCCCAGCACCATGCAGCACTCCCAGCACCACGAGGCACTCCCAGCACAACGGGCACTCCCAGCACCACGTAGGACTCCTAGCACCCCATGGTACTCCCAGCACCACGGGGCACTCCCAGCACCACTTGGCCCTCCGAGCACCCCAGTAGCGTAAATTGAGACTACGACCGTCCCAAAGCTGAGGAGAAGCTCAGGAGATCGAACTCGGTCATAGTCAAAAGTGGTGTGGGAGTCTGTAGAAAGGGACAGGTAGCATCACAGGGGTAAAACGGGGACGTTGTGGGTCGCAGAGGGTAAAATGTGTGTCATGTAGGTAAGAGGGGAGGGGAGGATAAGTATGTTCGCCATGTGGTTAAAGATATGTTGCCACATAGTAATGTAGGAGGATTTTCCCGGAAGTCTGGCGCGTGCCGGACGCGTGTGCGTGTCCGGCACGTGCCAGAAGATGGGGGTTATGTTGTGTGGGGTAGGAAAGTATGCGGAGCTATGTGCTAGAGTATGAGGTATGTGGATATGTTGATAAGAGTAGTTGAATATGTATGTGTGTTTGCCGTAGACTTAATCCTGTGTGTAGATAATAGTTGATTAAAAGATGAGAGTATGTATTGCTATGTAGAGGCTGTGTGTATGTGTGTGTGTGTGTGTAGGTGAGAGGGGTCCCAACATATGTTGATGGGGTGGGGGAGGGGCTATGGAGGGTGAGGGAGAGTGAGGGGTGCTCCCCCTCGGGTGGAGAGTGTTTAGGGTCATTTGTGGTTTGTGGTTTTTGACAGCCCATTATTTTTCTTCGAGCTATGCACACGGTCGGAAGTGTCATGTTGGGTATGGTGTGAGAGAAGAGAGAAGAGAGAAGAGAGAAGAGAGAAGAGAGAAGAGAGAGAGAGAGAGAGAGAGAGAGAGAGAGAGAGAGAGAGAGAGAGGGGGGTGCTCTTTAATGCATGGGGCTGTGACAGAGCAGGAGGTGTTGGGAGCGGCAGCAGGAGGGATGTGGTCCATTAGCCTTCATCGTTTTTCAATGTCTTCAGAGAGTTCTGGGAGATGGTCACCCCAACAGGCCTCTCCCACCACTGCGGATTCGTTAAGGAGGGAGCGTTGTTGTTACTTCCGTTAGCTGGGCCTCACCTGCCCACCATCAATCACTTCTCATTTGACCGGGGTCGTTTCCCTTTCTAGCACAGGTGGAGTCATATCTCCCCTCAGCAGAGAATGTATGCAATAAACGAGGGAAAAGTAAGCACATTATATAAATTTATTTCTTTTATTAAACACTTAAGCGTGAATGAGATGAGGCAGCAGTTGGCAGAGAAGGTCTGTTTTATGTAACAATGCACGGGGCTGTATAGGTGACAGAGCAGGATGGATGTGGTCCATTAGCCTTAAACGTTTTTCAATGTCTTCAGAGAGGTCTGGGAGATGTTCACCCCAACAGGCCTCTCCCACCACTGCAGATTCGTTAAGGAGGGGCGTTGTTCTTACTTCCGCCAGCTGGCCCTCACCTGCCCACCATCAATCACTTCTCATTTGACCGGGATCTTTTCCCTCCCCACACACTCAAACGCGACGTTAGTACACTGCGAGTCTTCATTCAATACACATCATACAGCTCCGCGTCATGGAAAGACGAACCTTAACAGCCTGTATGAAATGCGTCGTCTTCTATATTCCATCACCAAACCAAGTATGCCGTCTTCAGTGCACAAGCTGTGAAAAACCGCCCCTAGGCCATTACGACATCAAATGCAAGCGATGTCAACAGATTTTCTGTGATAACCGTGAGTGTTATTCTTATTTAATATTCCACAGTTCATTTTATTGCCCCCACAGGTGAAATATCGCATGTGTAATATCGCATCTCTCTCTTATATTGTGTGAGAATATTCACTCATTCGGGCTATTACATTCCACACACTTAAATATGTTCTTTTTTCAATTTCAGTTTACAAAACCGTGAAGTGTCCTTACTGCTCACCTGCCCCTTGAGGAGGACATCGTCGGAATGAAAGTTCTCATAAACGTACGGATATTATATAAATATACTTCGTATCTGTATTACATCCACTTGCAAGTAAAACACATGCATAATAATAATATTTTTTTCATTCACCAATGCTGAATATCATTTTGTTCCATTTCAGGTTATAATCCGTACCTCAATCGACGGAGGGAACAGATAGATGTCATCGAGTCGGTATCCCATCCGTCCCATACCCAGCAAAGGAGAGCTAATGTCACTCGCAGGCATCCCCCGCCCCTTCAACAAGACCGCCCGCCTTGCCAGATAGAGGGCTACGAGACATTATCACGCCCAGTTAACACAACGTTAAGGATTCATAGCCTCACACCTGCTCAACCCCTTCACCAGGACATAAGTAAGTTATTACTGTCTTATTTCAGTCTATTTCCTAAACATATGAATTCCCACTAGTCTGTTCTCTCACCTCAATATATATATATATATATATATATATATATATATATATATATATATATATATATATATATATATATATGTCGTACCTAGTAGCCAGAACGCACTTCTCAGCTTACTATGCAAGGCCAGATTTGCCTAATAAGCCAAGTTTTCCTGAATTAATATATTTTCTCAATTTTTTTTTCTTATGAAATGATAAAGCTACCCATTTCATTATGTATGAGGTAAAAAAATTTTTATTGGAGTTAAAATTAACGTAGTTATATGACCGAACCTAACCATCCCTACCTAACCTAACCTAACCTATCTTTATAGGTTAGGTTGGTTAGGTAGCCGAAAAAGTTAGGTTAGGTTAGGTTAGATAGGTTAGGTAGTCGAAAAACAATTAATTCATGAAAACTTGGCCTATTAGGCAAATTGGGCCTTGCATAGTAGGCTGAGAAGTGCGTTCTGGCTACTAGGTACGACATATATATATATATATATATATATATATATATATATATATATATATATATATATATATATATATATATATATATATATACTTTTCATTCTTTCTTTCTAGAGATAATATGTTTTTCTTTTTTGCAGATACTACACCGATGTGCATAGATTTGGTATCCAGCAGCGCTGAGAGCGACAGTGAGAGTGACACACCCAACTCACCAGAGCAGACATTACCTATGTCTGGCTCCCAGCCCTCCGCTCACAGGGAGGCGAGGGGTCGTTCACGTGCTCATTCAATCCCCCCTTCCTTCCCCAGCCCCATACCCAAATCTATCAGCAGCAGAGGCTCGGCCATCAGCAGCAGCTGCAGCAACAGCAGCACCAGCAGCAGCAGCAGTGGTGAGAACACGACCGTTAACAGCATCACAGTCGATGAAAATATCCTTGACTCAGACGACAGCTCAGCAGACCTTGACCTTGACACGTCAGCGTCTGACAATTCTGACTGGTTAGCACCGTATGGCATAATAGCGGACCACGCAATCTCGCCCATTCATTAGTCCTCTCCCATCACCCCCACCAGCGATCTCTCCCTCTCCCCCACCTGCGCTAGAAATTCAACCTCAGCTGCTGGATCGAATTGATAACTATATTGGCGGTTATGTTCGGCTTTCATTCTCCATACCAGAACATATTAACACCTCCCCAGGACTCTATCTGAGAACATACAGTGAATTTTCATTAATGAGATTCGATCCCTTTTCTCCCCACAACACCCATCACCCCTAATTTACCCAGACATCACTCTAATTGTGCGGAAATTAAATATACAACAAGACGGTGAGGAGGAGGAGAATCTTTTGGATCCTATAAATAACGACGGCTTTCCCATACGAGGTGAGGGGCGAACAGTAACTCAAGAGGAAGTAGATACACTTATTGATTTTTGGGTGACGAATGACAGGAAAATATCCCAATACTTGAAGAGAAGGGAGGGGTCCAATGTCTTGGTTTAGCGGCTCACAGGGTTTTACATTAACTGTGGTCAGATTGAACATCAATAAGATTAGGCTCTCATGTAGACTATCGCAAACAAGCCTGAATGGTCCCCAGCGACTAGTACAACTGAAAACTCACACCCAGAAGTGACTCGAACCCATACTCCCAGGAGCAACGCAACTGGTATGTACAGGGAATTCCTCTAAACCACTTGACATCACGACCGCGACATAAGGAAGTGATAGCCTGAGCTATATGAACCACTTCCCCGCCGGGCACCTGGATGGTATACTCTTGGTTATAGCATTTTATCAAATCACCTCTTTTTTTGGGGGCACACCGTGAGGAACACAAATGCAAACAAGGC
>WNGS01165503.1:9987475-9998206 GCA_020271785.1 Procambarus virginalis | reverse complement strand
TGGATTGTTAATGGTTAGGTTACATATGGTTAGGTTAGATAATGGATTGTTAATGGTTAGGTTACATTATGGTTAGGTTAGATAATGGATTGTTAATGGTTAGGTTATGGCTTGGTTAGTTTATAGTTAGGTTAGGTTATGGTTAGGTTAGGTTATGGTAAGATTAAGTTATGTTTAAATTAGGTTATGATTAGGTTAGGTTATTGTTAGGTTAGTTTATGGTTAGGGTATGGTTAAGTTATGGTTAGAATATGGTCAGGTTAGGTTATGGTTATGTTTTTTACAGTTAGGTTTGGTAGGTTAGTGTTGGTCATGGATAGGTTAGGTTATGATAAGGTTACGTAATTGTTAATGGTTAGGTTATGGTTAATTAGGGTTAGGTTAGGTTATGGCTTGGTTAGGTTATGTTAATTAGGGTTAGGTTATAATGGCTTGGTTGGTTATGGTTAGGCTAGGTCATGGTTGGGTTATGGTTGGAATTGTTGGGTTAGGTTATGGTTAGGTTAGGTTAGGTTATGGGTATGTTAAGTTATGTTTAGGTTAGGTTATGGTTAGGTTATGGAAGGTTAGGTTATTGTTTGATTAGGTTATGGTTATGTGTATTGTTGGGATAGTCTATGGATAGGTTATGCTTATGTTATAGTTAGGATAGGTATATATAGTTAATAGTTAGATTATGTTTAAGTTATGGTTAGGAGCCGGCAGCTGAGCGGACAGAACACTCGACGCATGATCCTGTGGTCCCAGGTTCGATCCCGGGTGCTGGCGAAAAACAATGGGCAGAGTTTCTTTCACCCTGGTACGCCTGTTACCTAGCAGTAAATAAGTTAGTCAGTTATTAGTCAGTTAGTCTAGCTGTTAGACTAAGTTAGTCAGGGAGTTAGTCAGCTGTCACGGGCTGCTTCTTAGGGTGGAGGCCTGGTCGAGGACTGGCCCACGGGGACACTAAAGCCCGAAATCATCTGAAGATAATGTCAAGATAGGTTATGGCTAGTTAGGTGGATTAGGTTAGATTATGGTTACACTATGTATGGTTGGGTTTGGTTAGTTTATGGTTAGGTTAAAGTTAAGTTAGAGTTAGTTAGGTTATGGTTACAATAGTTAGGTTAGGGTTAGGTTAGGTTAGGTTAGGTTAGGTTAGGTTAGGATATGGTTACATTATTGTTGGGATAGGTTATGATTAGGCAATTGTTGGGATAGGTTATGGTTAGGCTATTGTTGGGATAGGTTTTTTGGGATAGGTTTTTTGGGATGGTTATTGTTGGGTTATGTTTTGGTTAGGTTATGCTTTGGTCATCGATAGGTTACATTATGGTGAGTTTAGACTAGGTAATGGATTGTTAAATGTAGGTTATGGTTAGGTTACATTATGGTTAGGCTAGGTATAGTTGGGTTATGTTTAGGTTAAGGTTAGGTTAGGTTAGGTTAGGTTAGGTTAGTTAAGTTAAATTATGCTTAGGTTTCGTTAGGTTATAGGGTGGTTATGGTTAGGTTATGTTAAATATTGTTCGGTTAGGTTATGGTTTGGTTATGGTTAGGTTAGTTAATGGCTATGATTAGATTGGGTTATGTTAGGTTAGGGGTTGGTTGTGGTTAGGATAGGTTATGGTTAGGTTAGATTATGGTTAGGTTTAAGGTAAGTTATGGGTTAGGTTAGGTTATGGTTACAATTCAGTTGGGTTAGGGTTAGGTTAGGTTATGGTTACAATTCAGTTGGGTTAGGGTTAGGTTAGGTTATGGTTACAATTCAGTTGGGTTAGGGTTAGGTTAGGTTATGGTTACTTTTTGATTAGGTTGTTGTTAGATTATTGTTATGGATGATAGGTTAGGTTATGGTTACATTGTTGTTGGGATAGGTTATGGTTAGGCTATTGTTTGGATAGGTTATGGTTAGGCTATTGTTTGGATAGGTTATTTTGGGATAGGTATTGTTGGATATGTTTTGGTTAGTTTTATACTTTGGTCATCTGTTAGTTTAGGTTAGGTAATGGATTGTTAAATGTTAGGTTATGGTTAGGTTACGTTATGGTTAGGCTATTTTGAGTTTATCTTGAAATGATTTCGGGGCTTAGCGTCCCCGTGCCCGGTCCTCGACCAGGCCACCTTATGTTACAACCCCCCCCCCCAGGAGCAGCCTGTAACAGCTGTTTAACTCCCAAGTACCTATTTACTGCTAGGCAACAGACACATCATGGTAAAAGAAACATTTTTGCCCATTTGTCTCCGCCACCACCGGGGATCGAACCAGGAACCTCAGGGCAACGAATCCGAAGCTCTGCCCACCCAGCTGTCAGGCGCCCTAATTAGGTTCAGGCTAGGTTATAGTTGGGTTATGGTTAGGTTATGGATAGGTTATGTTAATTTAGGTTAGCTTAGGCTAAGTTAGGTTATGCTTAGGTTGTGTTAGGTTATGGGATGGTTATGGGTAGGTTAAGAATATTAAGAATATTAACTGTTAAGAATATTGTTCGGTTAGGCTATGGTTTGGTTATGGTTAGGTTAGTTAATGGCAATGATTAGGTTAGGTTATGATAGGTTTGAGTTTGGTTAGGGTTGGTTGTGGTTTGGATAGGTTATGGTTAGGTTAGGTTATGATTAGGTTACAGTTAGGTTAGATTATGGTTAGGTTATTGTTGAGATTGGTTATGGTTGGGATAGGTTACGGTTAGGTTACTGTTGGGATAGGGTATGGTTAGGTTATTGTTGGGATAAGTAATGCTTAGGTCATGGATAGCTTGCATTATGGTTAGGTTAAATAATGTATTGTCAATGATTAGGTTATGGTTAGGTTAGATAATGGATTGTTAATGGTTAGATTATGGTAAGGTTATGGTTTGGCTAGATTATGGTGGGGGCATGGTTAGGTTATGGTTAGATTATTGTTGGGATAGGTTATGGTTATGTTAGATAATAGATTGTTAATTGGTAGTTCTGGTTGGGTTATGGTTAGATTAGGTTATGATAGGTTAGGTTATGGTAGGTTAGGTTATGATAGGTTAGGTTTTGGTAGGTTAGGTTATGGTAGGTTAGGTTATGGTAGGTTAGGTTATGGTAGGTTTGGTTATGGTAGGTTTGGTTATGGTAGGTTTATGGTAGGTTAGGTTATGATAGGTTAGGTTATGGTAGGTTAGGTTATGATAGGTTAGGTTATGGTAGGTTAGGTTATGGTAGGTTTGGTTATGGTAGGTTAGGTTCTGGTAGGTTTGGTTATGGTAGGTTAGGTTATGGTAGGTTTGGTTATCAGTATGTTTAGTGTGGTTATGTTAAGTACAGTTTGGCATTTTCTTTTAATGATTACTCATTTTCTTGGTTTAGTTTTGTTTAGTTTAGATTTAGTTTAATTAGGCTAAGTTAGGTTTAAACTGTGTATTATTCTCAAACATGAGTAATATGAAATTCAAAAACTACTTAAGTATCCGTTCGTATATGACATCATTGAAAACCTACTCATTAGGGCTTATCAAAGAAAACGAGTTTATCATAGACTTTTTATCATTTAATCCCTGGATTTATAATACAATTCAGTTAAAACTTCAAAATATTTTCTGTTCATGACAAAGGTTCACATACCTGGTTACAAATTTATTATTATTGAAACCGGAATATGCTTTCTGATCATCACAAATATCTAGATAACTTTCCATGTGGTCTGAGAGGGAAAGTGATGTCTCAAACTAATCAATCTACCCTGAAATCGGGCTGTTTACCATAAACTTTTAATTAATTAGCTTCTATGTTCAAGCAATGGTATAATATTTCTTGAATATTTTGCAAGTGTGCATTAATGCCAAATATAGTTTCAGGATTAAATCAAAATTAATGAATGTTCAATGCATCCATCTCTCAGTACACATAACTTCAGTTATTGAGGTTACTGATGAGTACTTCTCACTGTATGTATATCTTGTGTGATCCTGGATATGGTTAACTGCCGACTACACATGAGCAAACTTCTCTCAAACTTCCTTACCATTTTGCCTAATTTATAAAGAAAAATTATATCTTAGGTGTGGATGGCAGGATGACTTTGCACTGTTACTGGCAGTATGCATACCAGGATAAGAAGGTGTCATAATACAAGGATGCACCTAAGGAGATATGAGATTCGGACTTCAGATAGCAATAGCCTGTGGAACAAATAATATATTAGTAATCAGTTACATATAAAAGTTTGAATTTAAGGGGATAATGTTTTCTAAGATGTACAGCCTTAAGATAACAATAACTTATAATAATAAGGTAAATAGTGTACAACCCACACTGCAATAAAACACCAAGATGAAAGTAGACATCATTAGTAGATGATGTATCACCTCTCAGTGATTACTCAGATATAAATGAGAAACATTTGCAGTGCTTATGGAGGGGCAAATAGGAGGTGTGAGGTGAAGGTGAGCGATAATGTACTTACCTAGTTTTACTTACCTAGTTATGCTTGCGGGGGAGTTGAGCTTTGGCTTTTTGGTCCTGCCTCTCAACCGTCAATCTACTGGTGTACAGATTCCTGAGCCTACTGGGCTCTATCATATCCGCATTTGAAACTGTAAATGGAGTCAGCCTCCACAACATCGCTACCTTGTTCATTCCATTTACAAACATCTCTGACGCTGAAAAATTTCTTTCTGATGTGTCTGTGGCTCATTTGGGTACTCAGTTTCCACCTGTGTTCCCTTGTGCGTGTACCACCTGTGTTGAATAGTCCA
Source organism: Procambarus virginalis (assembly GCA_020271785.1). Taxonomy (NCBI): domain Eukaryota; kingdom Metazoa; phylum Arthropoda; class Malacostraca; order Decapoda; family Cambaridae; genus Procambarus; species Procambarus virginalis. The sequence continues at coordinate 9,993,503 of WNGS01165503.1, read as the reverse complement.
TCCTTGAACGCCCTGTCAATTCACCTGAGAATTTTTTACGTGGTGATCATATTTCCCCGAGCTCATCTGTCTTCCACCGACGTGAGGTGCAGTTCAAGCAGCCTTTCCTCATAATTCATGCCTCTTAGTTCTGGGACTTGCCTAGTGGCATACGTCTGAATTTTTTCCAGCTTCGTCTTGTGCTTAACAAGGTACGGGCTCCATGCTGGGGCCGGCATTCTCCAGGGTTGTTCTTATATATGTGGTAAACAAGGTTTTGAAGGATTCCTTACACAGGTTTCTGAAAGCAGTTCTGGTGTTAGCCAGCCTCGCATATGCCGCTGATGTTATTCTTTTGGTGTGAGCTTCAGGAGACAGGTTTGGCATGATGTCAACTCCTAGATCTTTCTCTCTGTTTGTTTCGTGAAGAATTCATCTCTCACTCGGTATCCACTGTCTGGCCTCCTATTTCCCCTGCTTTGTTTCATTACCTTGCATTTACTTTGGTTGAACTTGAACTTTAGTAGCCATTTGTTGGACCATTCCTTCAGTTTGTCTAGGTCATCTTGTAGCCTCATACTATCTTCCTCTGTACTGATCCTCCTCATAATTTTTGCATCATCAGCAAACATCGAGAGGAACAAGTCTATTCCTTCTGGAATAGATCGTTTATGTATATCAGAAACAGTATAGGTCCAAGGATTGATCCCTGTGGGACTCCACTGGTGACGCCTCACCACTCCTATACCTCACCCTCACAGTGACTCGGTGTATCTTGTTGCTTAGGTGCTCCCTTATCCAGTGGAGTACCTTCCCTTTCACTCCTGCCTGCATCTCCAGCTTGTGCACTAGTCCCTTATGTGGTACTGTGTCGAAGACTTTCTGGCTGTCCAGAAATATGCAGTCTGCCCAGCCCTCTTGCCATTGCCTAATTTTTGTTGCCTGGTCATAGAACTCAATTAAACCTGTTAGGGATGATTTGCCATTCCTGAATCCACGCTGATGTTGTGTTGCAACGTTCTTGTGCTCAAGATGTTCCACTATCTTTTTTCGCACAATCTTCTCCATCATCTTGCATGGAATGCAAGTTAGGGACCCCGGCCAGTAATTCAGTGCCTCCTGTCCATCACCCTTCTTGTATATCGGAACTACATTTGCCGTCTTCCAAATTTTTGGCAGTTCACCTGATACCAGTGATTAGTTGTACACCATGGTGAGTGGCAAGCACAGAGCTTCTGCTCCTTCCTTCAGAATCCATTGTGAGAAACCATTCGGGCCTATGACGTTTGTCACATCCAAATCTAGCAGATATTCCTCAGCTCCCCCACTGGTAATGACAATCTCCTCTAGTGGTGTCTGATTTGATATTCCCTCACTTATCTCTGGGACTTCTCCTTGCTCTGATGTGAAGACCTCCTGGAATTTCTTATTGAGTTCCTCATACACTTCCTTGTCGTTTGTAGTGAATCTTTTTGCCCCTATCCTCAGTTTCGTCACCTGTTCCTTCACTGTTGCTTTCCCTCCTGATGTGGCTATGCAGCAGTTTGGGTTGAGTCTTTGCCTTGCTCGCTATGTCAATTTCATATTGCCTCTTCACCTCTCTTCTTACCCTGACGTATTCATTCCTGGCGCTCTGGTATCTTTCTCTGCTCTCTAGTGTTCTGATATTTCTATAGTTTCTCCACGCCCTTGTACTTAGATGCTTTGCTTGCTTATATCTCTGATTAAACCATCGTTTCTCGTCTGCATTTCTCTTTGTTCCTTTTGGATTGGGACGAACTTGGCTGCTGCTTCCTTACACTTCTGTGTGATGTTGTCCATCATGTCTTGAGCTGTCTTTCCTCTGAGCTCTGTTTCTCAAGCTATATTAGTTAGGAAATTTCTTATCTCCTCATAGTTTCTCCTCATAGCTTCCCATATTTTCCTTATGAAATGATAAATCTGTCCATTTCATTATTTATAAGTTAATTTGTTGAAATTTGAGTTAAAACTAACGTAGATATATGACCGAACCTAACCAACCCTACCTAACCTAACCTAACCTATCTAAACCTAACCTAAACTAACACAACTAAGTCAATAATTTATGTTCCTAATATAACATTATAATATTAATTCAAATAAACTAATTGGAAAAATATATTGAAAATAAAGAAAATCACTCGGCCTATTAGGCAAATATTAGGACCTTGCATAGTAGGCCAAAAAGGGCATTCTGGCTACTAGGTACGACATATATATATATATATATATATATATATATATATATATATTATATATATATATATATATATATATATATATATATATATATATATAACTTTAGAACACTTTCCTACCAGGAGACTCTCGAACCCTAGCCAGCACAGAAGCCTTCCAGCAACTGGCATAACAGGTACGCCTTAACCCACTGCACCAGGCTCAGACCCTTAAAAGAGATGGTAATTTCGGGGTAATTCAACACCTCAAAGACTACCACCTCCCAAGGGCAACTAGAGCAAGTGAGGGGTCAATTTTACGCTTTTTTCATCAAGTCCCTGTTAATATGGGAAGACACTGTGTCTATGCTTGATGCCCAACTTGCCTAAACACGCAAGAGAAGTTATACAACTTTAGAACACTTTCCCACCAGGAGACACGAACCCTAGCCAGCACAGAAGCCTTCCAGCAACTGGCATAACAGCAACTTCCAGCAACTGGCCTTAACCCACTGCACCACGTTCAGTTCGAGTCTCCTGGTGGGAAAGTGGTATCTTTCCATATGCAGTTTATATATGATAAACAAAAATATGCAGTTTGCCCAGCCCTCCATTTCTTGCCTGATTTTTCTTGCCTGGTCATAGAATTCAATCAATCTTGTGTGTGTATGTGTGTGTGCGTAAAAAAAATTGATTGAGAGTTGAGAAGCGGGCCGAAAGAGCCAGAGCTAAACCCCCGCAAGCAAAACCAGGTAAATACAGAGTACTGAGTACTGTGTGTGTGTGTGTGTTGTACTCAGTTGTACTCACCTAGTTGTGCTTGCGGAGGTTGAGCTCTGGCTCTTTGGTCCCGCCTCTCAACCGTCAATCAACAGGTGTACAGTTTCCTGAACCTAATGGGCTCTATCATATCTATACTTGAAACTGTGTATGGAGTCAGCCTCCACCACATCGCTTCCTAATGCATTCCATTTGTCAACCACTCTGACACTAAAAAAGTTCTTTCTAATATCTCTGTGGCTCATTTGGGCACTCAGTTTCCACCTGTGTCCCCTAGTGCGTGTGCCCCTTGTGTTAAACAGCCTGTCTTTATCAACCCTGTCGATTCCCCTGAGAATCTTGAATGTGGTGATCATGTCCCCCCTAACTCTTCTGTCTTCCAACGAAGTGAGGTTTAATTCCTGCAGTCGCTCCTCGTAGCTCATACCTCTCAGCTCGGGTACTAGTCTGGTGGCAAACCTTTGAACCTTTTCCAGTTTAGTCTTATGCTTGACTAGATAGGGACTCCATGCTGGAGCCGCATACTCCAGGATTGGTCTGACATATGTGGTATATAATGTTCTGAAAGATTCCTTACACAAGTTTCTAAAGGCCGTTCTTATGTTAGCCAACCTGGCATATGCTGCTGATGTTATCCTCTTGATATGAGCTTCAGGGGACAGGTCTGGCGTGATATCAACCCCCAGGTCTTTCTCTCTCTCTGACTCTTGAAGTATTTCATCTCCCAAATGATACCTTGTATCTGGTCTCCTGCTTCCTACCCCTATCTTCATTACATTACATTTGCTTGGGTTAAACTCTAACAGCCATTTGTTCGACCATTCCTGCAGCTTGTCCAGGTCTTCTTGAAGTCTCAAGCTGTCCTCCTCTGTCTTAATCCTTCTCATAATTTTGGCGTCGTCAGCAAACATTGAGAGGAATGAGTCTATACCCTCTGGGAGATCATTTACGTATATCAGAAACAGGATAGGTCCAAGTACAGAGCCCTGTGGGACTCCACTGGTGACTTCACGCCAGTCTGAGGTCTCACCCCTCACTGTAACTCTCTGCTTCCTATTGCTTAGGTACTCCCTTATCCACTGGAGCGCCCTACCTGTTACTCCTGCCTGTTTCTCCAGCTTATGCATCAACCTTTTATGGGGTACTGTGTCAAAGGCTTTCCGACAGTCCAAAAAAATGCAGTCCGCCCACCCTTCTCTTTCTTGCTTAATTCTTGTCACCTGATCGTAGAATTCTATCAAGCCTGTAAGGCAAGATTTACCCTCCCTGAACCCATGTTGATGGGTTGTCACGAAGTCTCTTCTCTCCAGATGTGTTACTAGGTTTTTTCTCACAATCTTCTCCATCACCTTGCATGGTATACAAGTTAAGGACACTGGCCTGTAGTTCAGTGCCTCTTGTCTGTCACCCTTTTTGTATATTGGTACTACATTAGCAGTCTTCCATATTTCTGGTAGGTCCCCCGTTTCCAGTGACTTACTATACACTATGGAGAGTGGTAAGCAAAGTGCTCCTGCACACTCTTTCAATACCCATGGCGAGATTCCATCCGGCCCAACAGCTTTTCTCACATCCAGCTCCAATAGGTGCTTTTTGACCTCATCTCTTGTAATTTCGAACCTATCCAAGGTCACCTGGTTTGCTGCCACCTCTCCCAGCGCCGTGATATCTCCCTGTTCTATTGTAAAGACCTCCTGGAACCTTTTGTTGAGTTCTTCACACACCTCTTTGTCATTCTCTGTGTACCTGTCCTCGCCCACCCTAAGTTTAATCACCTGTTCCTTCACTGTTGTCTTCCTCCTGATGTGACTGTGTAGTAGCTTTGGTTCAGTCTTGGCTTTGTTAGCTATATCATTTTCATACCTTTTCTCAGCTGCTCTTCTCACACTGACATACTCGTTCCTGGTTCTCTGGTATCTCTCTCTACTTCTGGTGTTCTGTTATTACGGAAGTTCCTCCATGCCCTTTTGTTCAGCTCCTTTGCTTTCATACATTCCCTATTAAACCACGGATTCTTCCTTTGCTTCTCTGTTTTTTCCTGTTGGGCTGGGACAAACCTGCTTACAGCCTCCTGACATTTTTGGGTGACATAGTCCATCATGTCTTGTACGGACTTGGTTCCGAGTTCTGTGTCCCAATGTATATCCCATAGGAATTTATTCATCTCCTCATAGTTTCCCTTTCGGTACGCCAGCCCTTTGGTTCCCAGTTCTTTTTGGGGGTGATAATTCCTAGCTCAACCAGGTACTCAAAGCTCAATACACTATGATCACTCATTCCCAAGGGGGCTTCCAACTTAACTTCCCTTATATCCGACTCATTTAGGGTAAATATCAAATCAAGCAAGGCTGGTTCATCCCCTCCTCTCATTCTTGTCGGTCCCTTGACGTGTTGACTTAGAAAGTTTCTTGTTGCCACATCCAGCAGCTTAGCTCTCCATGTGTCTGGGCCTCCGTGTGGGTCTCTGTTCCCCCAATCTATCTTCCCATGGTTGAAGTCTCCCATGATTAGAAGTCTGGATCCGTTCCTGCTAGCCACAGAAGCTGCTCTCTCTATTATACTGATGGTGGCCATGTGTGTGTGTGTGTGTGTGTGTGTGTGTGTGCGTGTAATAACCTAGTTGAATTCAGCTAGTTGTGCTTGAGAGGGGGGTTGAGTTCTGCTCTTTCGGCCGCCTCTCAACAGTCAATCAACTGTTACTGACTACTAACTTTATTCCCCCCTCACACACACACACCCAAGAAGCAGCCCGTAAGAGCTGTCTAACTCCCAGGTATCTATTTACTGCTAGGTAACGGGGACATCAGGGTGAAAGAAACTCTGCCCATTTGTCTCTGCATAGTCCAGGAATGAAACCCAGGCCACAGGATTACGAGTCCCGCGCACTGTCCACTCAGCTTGCAGACCTCTATATGTGTGTAATTACCTAGTTGTGCTCACAGGGGTTGAGATCTGTCTCTTTGGTCACGCCTCTCACTTGTCAATCAACTGATGTACAGGTTCCTGAGCCTATTCGGGCTCTATCAACTCTACATTTGAAAATGTGTATGGAGTCTGCCTCCACCCAGATC
>WNGS01165503.1:9968060-9982468 GCA_020271785.1 Procambarus virginalis | reverse complement strand
CTCCCTGCAATACCTCAAATCTTACCTTACTGACAGGCTCCAGTATGTTTCTGTGAATAATTCAATTTCTCCCACCCTACCCATCAACATTGGTGTTCCTCAGGGCAGCATACTTGGCCTCTCTTCTTTCTCATCTACATTAATGACGTTCCAAATGCCTCTCAACACCTCAAACCAATTCTATTTGCTGACGACACAACGTCCTTCATTTACTCCAGTCCTGACCCCCTTGCTCTAAATGCCACAGTAAATACTGAGCTAAATAAAGTCCATCTTTGGCTAACTGCCAACAAACTCACCCTTAACATTGACAAAACTTTCTATATTCTGTTTGGCAATAAATCCTCTATTCAAATAAGTCTCAAAATAAACAATACCCAAATTTGTAATAAATTAGATGGCAAATTCCTAGGCGTTCTCATTGACCACAAGCTGAATTTCCAGGGACACATTCTAAATATATCAAAAAAAGTTTAAAAAAACTGTTGGCATTCTTTCTAAGATCAGATATTATGTACCCCGCCCTGCCCTGGCGACTCTCTATTACTCCCTCATCTATCCATATCTCGACTATGGTATTTGTGCTTGGGGTTCTACTACCCAAAAACATTTATGTCCTATAATTACTCAACACAAAGCTGCTATTAGGACAATATCCAACTCTGGCCCCAGACATCACTCGGTACCCTTACTCAAATCCATGAATATGTTAGATATTAAGTCACTGCACATTCTCTCATGTGTATTATACATATATAAAACGCTGAACTGTAATGCCAATCCTGACCTCAAAAGCTTCATTGAAGGTTGTAACAGAACCCATGAGCACCACACCAGAAATAAATACAGTTTTGATATTCCAAGAGTACAACTTAATCAAACTAGAAATGCTCTACAAATCAAGGGACCCAGAATGTGGAATGACCTTTCCAACCATGTTAAAGACTGTACCTCTCTTAACCAGTTTAAGATAAAAACGAAACACTACCTAATAAATTCCCTGTAATCTACCTTACCCCTATATTGTCAATCCATGTCTGTTATTTTAAACAACACTGTTTGTCAACCTAACTGTATTTGTGCTGCTTTTTCAGCCATGTTTCCCCCTTTTTTTATCTCTATTTTTATTTGTTCTCAACACATTTTATTCTTTATACTCAATTAGTATTAAGCTTTAGTCATTAATGTTTTTCCTGCCCGAAAAGCTTTGCGTAATAGTGTCTTTAGGCATTGTATGTACTAGCTCTATCTATAAATCCATAAATCTTTGTAAAATCTCTTGTATGTATGTACCTTACCTGAATAAACATTTATTTATTATTATTATTTATTTATATATCTCCTCCGTTATGGATCATATAGCTCACATAAACATATAATGTTGCAAAATACCTAATATTACTAACTCACTTATCTGGTAGTGGAGAATGGATAAGCGTTAGCAGATTTACAAAGATTTGTGTATATCAGGTTGTCCTGACAATGGGCGATGGCATATACTTTAAGTGGGGAGTCCGTATAAACAACTGGGCCTCTACCCTTCAGACCGAACTATTTGCCTTGCTTCTTGCACTGAAATGTGTACAAACTTGATACATTAATTGTAAGTGACTCCTAATCATCCTTAAATGCTCTCAACTCTTTAAAACATAATTGTAACATGCTCGTGTCCGAAGCTAGACACAAATACAACAATATTATTAAGGATGGTAACACAGTCTATTTCATGTCGTCTCCATCTAATGTTGGCCTCCGAATGCATGATAGAGCTGATAAGTTAGCCAAAGAATCTGCCTTTAAAGGAGCCATTGAATGTAACCTTGGATTGTCAATGAGCAGTCTGAGAGCAGCAGTACACCGAGAACTTCAACAAGATCTTGTAGATCTGAAGCAAAGTGAAATTGACACCAGTAATTCCATCTATCATCATACTATCATGCAAGAGGAGCCACACATCTATGGATCATCCAATAAAATCAGCAGACTTCTAGATGTTACTACTGCTCGGCTTAGACTCGGTTACAAGTAGTTAGTTAGTTTAGTTCATTTATTATGCACCTGTTATAAAAGATGGTGGGCTTGCTATGGGGGAACTGGTACTATCAAGGGGTAAGGGTAAGTAGAATACAGAGGTATCAAATATGGGAGAACTAAAAGGCCCGGCCCCCAAAATAAAATATCCACAGTAATAAATACTTGCTACTAAACCCTGTTAGGCTAGAGTTAGATCATTGTACTCCCACACAGGAAAAAGGGATACTCTGTTCAAACTTACTTATTTATTAACCCCTTAACAACCCCCCATACACAATCACACCAATAACAATATAATACTAACTTTACCACACAATCTTACGTTAAAAGCCTTGGTCCACATAGACAGGATACAAGGTTTTACACTGAAAACAAGCTAGGGTAAAGCTCTACTATTGAAACACTTGAAGTTAGAGTCAGCTTAGGGTAGGGGACCATGTGTTTACAATGGGACCCCCGTTAGCATAACAGGTGAGATAAACACTTAAAAACACTTACTACACCCCAGGTATACTACTCTACACTTAGAACGATGGGTATGCCAGAATATAACAAAAATGAGTTATGGAGTACTTAACCAAAATAAGACAGAAATAAAGAACCAAGAGGAAGGAGGAGCACGTCCTATCACCACAGCCAGCCAGCAGAGAAGAGCGAGGGAGTCTCTCCCTCCTCCTCCGTGGGCTAATGCTGCCGGCAGACTGTTCAACTAATCATACCGGCGCCCGATACAAAGTTTACTCAGGTTTACTTTACAAATGATTAGACAGTATTAGCAACCATAGTTGGTGCCTATTTATATTTAATAATCAACCCCAAGCTCAGTCTTTAATACTCTTTGAGAAACACGAATAGTTTTATGTCTGGCAGGGAAGATTACAAACAACTTCAGCTCTCGATGCGTCCCATGCCATATTGTAGTTTAATAAGCTCAATTTTGACCTCTGGTTTCCATCTAAAGAAACCAGGGTCGTAACATTCCTCCCCCCTTCAGAGAAAAAAAATGTGACTACTAGAATAGTAGTCATATTTTTTGTAAGAGTATACAGAGAATAAAAAGGAAAGACCATGACATAAAAGAAAATCAATCAAACAACAATTTCTCTGCAAAAAAAAAATACAAGGGAATTCTCTGAAAGAAAAAACATACACAAAAAGCAAAAAAAAACACAGGGAAGTAAATAAATTGGACACCGAATATTTAATGTCACAGGAGAACCTACAAAAAAAATAACTAAAGCATGACAGTTGGTATGTGGCTTCCTGTGGCTCAGATGAATGTTACTCAGGCAAGCGGGACAGAGCGTCGGCTATCACGTTGAGCCGGCCCGGTAGGTGGATAATAGATAGATTAAAGTCCTGTAGGTACAATGCCCACCTGAGGATGCGTTTATTTTTCTGCTTCATCTGATTCATGAAAACTAATGGGTTATGGTCCGTGTACACTTCCACTATATTACCAGTGATGTAGACTTCGAACTTTTTACATGTTAACACTAGCGCCAACGCCTCTTTTTCTATCACTGAATAATTGCGCTGCGCCTTATCAAATTTCACAGAGTAATAATATACTGGGTGTTACACTTTATCATCCCCAGTTTGCAACAACACTGCACCAGCACCCGAGTCAGACGTGTCAACTTGAATTTTAAACGGACGGTCGATCCTTGGACTAGCAAGCACTGGGGCAGAAGCTAAGATCAATTTCAAATTTTTAAATGCCTCTGCACAGTCCGATGACCACTTAAATTTAACGGCCTTCTGCAACAAATCTGTGAGAGGAGTGGCCACACTGGAAAAGTTCTGACAAAAGCGTCGGTAGTACGCACACATACCGATGAATTGTTGAATGTCCTTTTTAGACCTGAGCACTGGATAGTCCAGAATGGCACTGATTTTATCTTGCCGAGGTAACACTTTCCCTTGGCCCACTTCATAACCGAGGTACGTCACTGTGCCTTGGCCAAAATGACACTTTTTTGCATTTAAGGTTAGGTTTGCATGTTTCAACACTGTAAACAACTGGCGTAACCTAGCTATGTGGTCAGCCCAACTCCTATCAAAGAGCACAATGTCATCTAAATACGCCCGACAATTTGGCACATTAGCGAGCAAAGAGTTCATTAGCCTCTGGAACGTGGCAGGGGCATTACGCAAGCCGAATGGTAATACTTGATACTCAAAAACACCCTCGGGTGTCACGAACGCGGTTAGGTGTTTAGCACGTTCAGTGAGCGGGATTTGATAGTACCCCCCCTGGAGAGATCGAATTTCGAGACGTACGTGGCGTTCCCGATTTCGTCGATACAGTCCTCGAGATGTGGCAACGGATAGGCGTCCACTATGGTTACCATGTTGAGCTGCCGGTAATCAGTGCATAATCACCAGAAGCCATCTGGTTTAGGGACCAATAGGCAGAGCGAGCACCAAGAGCCCTGGCTCGGCCTGATGAGGCCGTGCTGGAGCAAGAAGTTGACCTCCTTACGTACGATGGCCTTCTTTTCCGGACTCATCCGATAGGGTTGAAGGCAAATGGGGGTGTAGTCCGTCAACTCGACATCATGGTAAATGGCATCAGTCTCGGTCGGGACCTCCCCGAACAGACTGGAGAATTCGTCAAGCAACGACTGCACCTCGTCACGTTGGGACATCTGCAAATGGGACAGTCCCTCCTCCACAGCATTCACAGAACTAGAATTATTGAGAATGAGATTAGTTGGGTCCCCAGAACAATCATCCCCTCCCTCACTGGAAATGGAAACATTGGTTAGTGCAATGGGCCTGGGGCCCTGGAACTTCTTCAGCCGATTCACGTGTACGAGCATTACCTGTTTACGCTTATCAGAGTGTCTCACTTTGTACGTGAGGTCCCCAGTCTTTCTGTCACAATGTAGGGGCCCTCGTACTTGTGGGACATAGTGCTCCCTAGTCGAGGCTTTAGTACCAGGACAGGGTCACCAGGCTGAAATACCCGCAACTTAGCCTTGGCATCGTTTCGTTCTTTCATATTCTCTTGGGCCTTCCCAAGATACTTTAGTGCGCAGCCTTGCAGTCCTTGAGTCTCTGGTGGTGTTGCGCAAAGAAAGCCGAACCTTCGGTTAACGTTACGTTCCCTAACAGATTCTCCTGTAACATTTGCAAGGGTCCACGAACTTTATGGCCAAAGACTAACTCAAAAGGAGAACACCCAGTGAACTTTGCAACCCCTCCCTAGCAGCAAACAAAACATACGGCAAGTTCTCGTCCCAGAAGGTATGGGAACTCTCGCACGATGTCTTCAACATCTGCTTCAGAGTTAGATGGAACCGTTCAATGACCCCCTGACTCTGTGGATGGTATGGGCTGGAAACCTTATGAGTTATTCCATGGTCCTTACAAAATTGTTCAAAAATATCAGACTTAAAGTTAGTACCATTGTCAGTCTGCACAACCCGAGGCAGTCCAAAAGTGGAAAAAAATTGCAACATACGAGCAACAACAGTCTTTGCTCGGATGTTCCTTACAGCAAAAGCCTCTGGGTAACGAGTCGTGATACACATCATCGTAATTAGATAAATATTACCAGACTTAGTTCTAGGTAATGGACCAACACAGTCCATTACCACATGAGAAAATGGTTCCTCCGGCACGACAATAGGCTTAAGAGGAGCTTTAGGTGGAGTCTGGTTTGGTTTCCCAACAAGTTGACAAGCAATACATGCATTACAAAATTTTGCCACATCGCTTTTCAGCTTGGGCCAGAAAAAGTACTTGCAGATTTTGTGATACGTAATATTAATGCCTTGATGTCCCCCCATAGGATCATCATGGGCAGCTGACAAAACTCTTTCTCTATAGCAGGTCGGCAACATAACCTGGTGGACTACCTCCCACTCATTTGACAAGGGAGCACTCTGAGGTCTCCATTTTCTCATCAAAATCCGATCATTGTAGTAGTACCCAGTTGCTGCGTCTACAATTTCCTCCTTAGAGACGGCTGTCTCGTGACAATCTGCAAGACTGGGGTCAGCTTTCTGTAACTCACTCAAGGAGGCGTCCAGGCCTTGGTCAGATGTCATTGGCCGAGGCTCAACAGTGTTCTCCTCCACCTCCCCACTACTCTCGGTAGGCGGGGTGACAGGCTCTCCACAATGTCCTCGGCCCCGTCATCGAGTCGGGCCATGAACGTGTCCGCAAGGTCCACTGGGCTTTCACCACTCGGAAGGTCCCTCGTGTCCTTGGGATTTACCACCTTGGCAAGCACAGGGCTGCCCTTACATTTAAGTCCCATAGACCTAGTCACCACGCACGCAGGGTACACAACATTATCCTCTGCGGTGGGTGAATCCAGGCAAACCTTTGGGTTAGGCAACATAACAGGCAGTCTGGAGTCCCCTACCTTATCCCCGGCTAAATCATTACCCAATATTACATCAACATTAGGGAAAGGTAGGTACGAAGTGACTCCGACTGTACAAATACCCTTGTGGAAATCAGATTCCAGGGTAACCTTACGGAGGGGTACTGCTCGAGTATCACTAGTGACACCCTCGACCAGTACCACCTCTCCAGTGTCGAGAGTATTGGCACCTTGCAAAGCACTCTCTAAAATTAAAGTCTGGATGGCACCGGTGTCTCGGAAGATCACCACGTCCCTCCAGGAAGAACCCTCAGACAAAAGTAGTCTCCCTTTCGATAAGAATGGGGTAAGCAGGTCCAACCACTGTGGGTTGGAAGTCTTACTCCCTAACCCTTCAGAAGGCCTCAAGCCCTGTGTCACAACGAGAGCATTGGGTCTTTTTTCCGGGTACAGTTGCCAACAACGGCTAATATGGTGGGTTGAACTTTTACAATGACCACAGAAACGTCGGGGAGAAGAGACATTACTAACCGAATTACCCTTCGGTTCACTCTTTAGTGTTGTGGGGCTAAACAATTTAACAGGGTTAGTTATGTCTGAAACAGAAGGTGCATTAGGTAAAGGTTTAGAATGAGCTGGTCTGGACTGGCTGAGGGTATAAGTTTTGCTACTCTGTGGGGTAAACTTATTTTTATAGGGCCTTTTGCCCGCCAACTGGTAGTTTTCTGCCATCTTGGCCAAATCCCCTATTTTAGAATTTAACTCTACCCTTCCTCTTAAGTACTGCTCAACAATTTCTGGCATACTATCTATAAATTGTTCGACTAAGACTAAATTCCTGAGTGCCTCGTATGTTTCGGCTTTAGCCGAGCGAATCCATTTATCAAACAATCTACTTTGCTCATTAGCAAATTCAGTGAACGGTTGGTTGTGAGTAGGCCTAAGGTTGCGATAAGTTTGGCGGTGAGCTTCAGGAGTAATTTCATACGCCCTCAAAATTCTTTCCCTGACTTCATCATATACAAAACACTCGTCGTCAGGCATATTAATAAAAATATCTTGTGCTTTACCCCTAAGCCGCCCCTGCAAGATTTTCACCCACTCTTCCCTTGGCCAGTTCATGGACATGGCTAGTCTCTGAAAATGGTTGAAAAATCTTTCAGGGTCTGACTCTGAAAATTCAGGCAAGTTGTGTTTTTTATCAGAATGTCTGGAGTTCGAGTCCCCAGTAGGTGGTGGTACTATTCTTGCCGCCTCATTTTTGAGCCTTTGCTCTTCCACTTTAGCCTTTTGTTCTGCTACTCTGGCCTCTTGCTCTGCCAGTCTTAACTTGGCTAGTGCTAACTCTAATTCTATATTTCCACTAGCTACACTTTCCCCTGAATTGGGCTCGCATAAAATTGTATCACTTGGCACTAGTTCTTGGTCTATACAATGCCGTAAAATTTCATTCACCAAAGTCCACTTTCTATCTGCGTCATTTAATTCTACCTTACCTTGAGGATACCTTGAGGTGCTTCCGGGGCTTATCGTCCCCGCGGCCCGGTCATCGACCAGGCCTCCTGGTTGCTGGACTGATCAACCAGGCTGTTGGACGCGGCTGCTCGCAGCCTGACGTATGAGTCACAGCCTGGTTGATCAGGTATCCTTTGGAGGTGCTTATCCAGTTCTCTCTTGAACACTGTGAGGGGTTTGCCAGTTATGTCCCTTATGTGTAGTGGAAGCGTGTTGAACAGTCTCGGGCCTCTGATGTTGATAGAGTTCTCTCTCAGAGTACCAGTTGCACCTCTGCTTTTCAACGGGGGTATTCTGCACATCCTGCCATGTCTTCTGGTCTCATGTGATGTTATTTCTGTGTGCAGGTTTGGGACCAGCCCCTCTAATATTTTCCACGTGTAAATTATTATGTATCTCTCCCGCCTGCGCTCAAGGGAATACAGATTTAGGCTCTTAAGTCGGTCCCAATAGTTTAGATGTTTTACCGAGTGGATTCTAGCAGTAAAGGACCTCTGCACGCTCTCCAGGTCAGCAATTTCACCAGCAGTGAAAGGGGCTGTCATTGTGCAGCAGTACTCCACTCTAGAGAGCACAAGCGTTTTGAAAAGTGTCATCATCGGTATAGCATCTCTAGTGTGAAAAGTTCTTGTTATCCAACCTGTCATTTTTCTTGCAGTTGTGACGGCTACTTTATTGTGTTCTTTAAAGGTAAGGTCTTCCGACATGAGTACACCCAGATCCTTTACATTGCCTTTTCGTTCTATGTTATGATTTGCCTGAGTTTTGTACGTGGTTTCCGTTTTTATATTTTCATTTTTTCCATAGCGCATGAGCTGGAACTTGTCTTCGTTAAACACCATATTATTTTCTGTAGCCCATAGAAAGACCTGATCTACATCTGACTGGAGGTTCGCCGTGTCCTCTATGTTGCCTACTCTCATGAAGATCCTAGTGTCATCTGCAAAGGATGATACAGTGCTATAGGTTGTGCTCTTGTCTATGTCCGATATGAGGATGAGAAAAAGTACTGGAGCAAGCACAGTACCCTGGGGGACTGAGCTCTTAACGGTTGACGGGTTGGATTTTATTTTGTTGACTATTACACATTGGGTTCTGTTGGTCAGGAAATTGTAGATCCATCTGCCTACTTTTCCGGTAATTCCTTTTGAGCGCATTTTATGGGCAATAACACCATGGTCACATTTATCAAAAGCTTTTGCGAAATCTGTGTAAATTACATCAGCGTTTTGTTTGTCTTCCATAGCATCTAATGCCATATCATAGTGGTCCAGCAACTGCGACAGGCAAGAGCGCCCTGTTCTGAAACCATGTTGTCCGGGGTTATGGAGATGCTGTGATTCCATGTATTTTGTGATCTTACTTCTTAGCACTCTCTCAAAAATTTTTATGATGTGCGATGTTAGTGCTATCGGTCTGTAATTTTTTGCCTCTGCCTTATTTCCTCCTTTATGAAGTGGTGCTATCTCTGCTGTTTTTAGTATATCAGGAATAACGCCAGTATCTAGGCTTTGTCTCCACAGAATGTGAAGGGCCTGCGATAGTGGTTTTTTACAGTTCTTGATGAATATGGAGTTCCAAGAATCCGGGCCTGGTGCGGAGTGCATAGGCATACTGTTTATGGCTTCTTCAAAATCCAGTGGGGATAGGGTGACGTCTGATATATGATTTGATGTTGGTATCATATCCATGAAAAATTCATTTGGGTTATCGATCTTTAGTGCGTTTAATGGCTCGCTGAAGACAGAGTCGTATTGCTTCCTCAGTAGCTCGCTCATTTCTTTGTTGTCATCGGTGAAAGTTCCATCTTCCTTTCGCAGGGGCCCGATACTAGATGTGGTTTTTGATCTTGATTTTGCATAGGAGAAAAAATATTTCGGGTTTCTCTCTATTTCACTGATGGCCTTTTGCTCTCTTTCCCTCTCCTGCGTTTTGCATGATTCTTGTAGCTTGAGTTCAATTTTTCCTATTTCGCTACCTAACCTTCTTCGCCGTTCCTGAGATAGGGTGCGACTCTCAAGTTGTACCGCGATTCGTTTTCTTCGCCTATATAGGGAACAACGTTCTCGTTCCAATCTGCATCTCTTCCTCTTTTTTCTTAGGGGGATGCGGTTTGTACATATTCTAGGCCAAATTCCTTGCCTAACAATACTTAATTTGCTTTGGTGAGCTTCTTTATCTCTATCACTGAAGGGTTCATTGCCAGTTTCTGCATTTCAGATGACATCACTAAAAATTTTAGCTCCTAGCCACAGAAAAAATTAAAAAATAAAAATTGGAAAAACAAAAATTTGCACGGCCCCTAACACAAGGCCACACTAACCTTAATCGTGAAGGGATCCAGCTGGGTGTCCAGTCAGTGCAAAGAATGTCCTATGCCAGATGAGCTGGACCCTAGGCTAGCCCACAACCGTTCTGCAGAAACAAGAATTTTTAGTTTTGGCACTCAAAAATCTAATTTTTTACAATAATAAAGTTCCTCCCGGACAGGAAAACCACTTGTTATAAAAGATGGTGGGCTTGCTATGGGGGAACTGGTACTATTAAGGGGTAAGGGTAAGTAGAATACAGAGGTATCAAATATGGGAGAACTAAAAGGCCCGGCCCCCAAAATAAAATATCCACAGGAATAAATACTTGCTACTAAACCCTGTTAGGCTAGAGTTAGATCATTGTACTCCCACACAGGAAAAAGGGATACTCTGTTCAAACTTACTTATTTATTAACCCCTTAACAACCCCCCATACACAATCACACCAATAACAATATAATACTAACTTTACCACACAATCTTACGTTAAAAGCCTTGGTCCACATAGACAGGATACAAGGTTTTACACTGAAAACAAGCTAGGGTAAAGCTCTACTATTGAAACACTTGAAGTTAGAGTCAGCTTAGGGTAGGGGACCACGTGTTTACAAAGGGACCCCCGTTAGCATAACAGGTGAGATAAACACTTAAAAACACTTACTACACCCCAGGTATACTACTCTACACATAGAACGATGGGTATGCCAGAATATAACAAAAATGAGTTATGGAGTACTTAACCAAAATAAGACAGAAATAAAGAACCAAGAGGAAGGAGGAGCACGTCCTATCACCACAGCCAGCCAGCAGAGAAGAGCGAGGGAGCCTCTCCCTCCTCCTCCGTGGGCTAATGCTGCCGGCAGACTGTTCAACTAATCATACTGGCGCCCGATACAAAGTTTACTCAGGTTTACTTTACAAATGATTAGACAGTATTAGTAACCATAGTTGGTGCCTATTTATATTTAATAATCAACCCCAAGCTCAGTCTTTAATACTCTTTGAGAAACACGAATAGTTTTACGTCTGGCAGGGAAGATTACAAACAACTTCAGCTCTCGATGCGTCCCATGCCATATTGTAGTTTAATAAGCTCAATTTTGACCTCTGGTTTTCATCTAAAGAAACCAGGGTCGTAACAGCACCCCATACCCATCTTGTGGGCGGTAGTGGAAAGGGTTACAGAGGCACATAATGGGCTCAGGGACTGAACCCCACAATTCATTTAGCTAAGCAAGTTACAATCTTGATGAGCTAGTTACAAAATTCAATATAAGTCGTCACATCAACAATGGGTTCGAGATCGACCTCAAAAACAGGTTCTAAATTAAGCAACTGACATATGTGGAGTGCTAGTGTCACAATTTATATGTTTGTCCTGCACACCGCCCCCCCATCCAGTGGGCAGCGGTGGATAGGTTAATAACTCAGTTACTACCTACAGTTAGCAAACTGGGGATATTTGGCTAAAATTTCTGGTAGCAGATCATTTTGAATGAAATATTTACACATCGCTGGAACATTGGTCATAGAATTGTCTCTAAATTCACGTATCTTTTCGCACTCCATCACATAGTGATGGAGGGTGTGCGAATAATTTTGTTGACACAGTTTACATTTGGTCAGGTCTACATCGGCAGATAATGAGAATTCCAAGAGATACTTGTAACCGAGTCTAAGCCGAGCAGTAGTAACATCTAGAAGTCTGCTGATTTTATTGGATGATCCATAGATGTGTGGCTCCTCTTGCATGATAGTATGATGATAGATGAAATTACTGGTGTCAATTTCACTTTGCTTCAGATCTACAAGATCTTGTTGAAGTTCTCGGTGTACTGCTGCTCTCAGACTGCTCATTGACAATCCAAGGTTACATTCAACGGCTCTTTTAAAGGCAGATTCTTTGGCTAACTTATCAGCTCTATCATGCATTCGGAGGCCAACATTAGATGGAGACGACATGAAATAGACTCTGTTACCATCCTTAATAATATTGTTGTATTTGTGTCTAGCTTCGGACACGAGCATGTTACAATTATGTTTTAAAGAGTTGAGAGCATTTAAGAATGATTAGGAGTCACTTACAATTAATGTATCAAGTTTGTACACATTTCAGTGCAAGAAGCAAGGCAAATAGTTCAGTCTGAAGGGTAGAGGCCCAGTTGTTTATACGGAATCCCCACTCAAAGTACAAGCCATCGCCCATTGTCAGAACAACTGCACTTCCAGCTGCACCCGTGGTGCGGTGTAGGGAACCATCAGTGTATATGATTTGAGAGAGAGACTGCTCTATAGACAGAGCATCAATATGGCTTAAGGCGTTGACGTTTGCCTCAAGACGAAGCTTGGGCTGATTTCTAATTTGCTTCTTGGATGGAAAGAGAGGGATTAAAACTGGAAAGGGTGTAACCTCCCACGGTGCAGGAAAGTGCCGTTGTTGTTTCTCTTGGTACAAATCATGAACCTGATACATTCTGAGTTGAGTTCCAGTTTTTGTTATCCATTTGGAACAATGCTGATTTTCAATAAAGAAATTCTGGAGGGCTTCTGTGCAAGGATTAGGATGAGTTATCCTAAGCGTTTTTATACCAATTTGACAGTTAATTTCAGTAACACGATCAACAACGCTCAGAATATTAAGTTCCCTTCTCATATTAAGTATTTTTGTGGTACGAAGGCACCGAAGGATTATTCTCAAGGCTTCGCTCTGCAATTTTTCAAGCCCTCCAAGCTTTCTTTCAGGCATCAAAACAAGCAGAGGTGCAGCATAATCCACTAAAGATCTGATGTATGCAAGGTACATCATATTGACAATTTTGACATTGGCACCATAGCCTGAGTGATAACCTGCAACAGCCTTGAGAGCTCGGAGCCTCTCTTTATACTGACGACAGAGTCTGAATACAACAGGACCATACAGTGGCACCTCAAGGCCAAGGTATTTGAATCTGTGTACATAGTCAAGCTGGGTGCCATCAGACAGTTGCATCTTGCGAACAGCTCCTACAAGTATCTCTGGGAATTCTCATTATCTGCCGATGTAGACCTGACCAAATGTAAACTGTATCAACAAAATTATTCGCGCACTCTCCGTCACTATGTGATGGAGTGCGAAAAGATACGTGAACTTAGAGACAATTCTATAACCAATGTTCCAACGATGTGTAAATATTTCATTCAAAATGATCTGCTACTAGAAATTTTAGCCAAATATCCCCAGTTTGTTAACTGTAGGTAGTAACTGAGTGATTGTAACCTATCCACTGCTGCCCACTGGATAGGGGGCGGTGTGCAGGACAAACCTGGTTGATGGGGTTCTGGGAGTTGTTCTACTCCCCAAGCCCGGCCCGAGGCCAGGCTCGACTTGTGAGAGCTTGGTCCACCAGGCTGTTGCTTGGAGCGGCCCGCAGGGCCACATACCCACCACAGCCCGGCTGGTCTGGAACTTCTCTTAGAAAACAGTCCAGTTTTCTCTTGAAGATGTCCATGGTTGTTCCGGCAATATTTCTTATAGTCGCTGGGAGGACATTGCCCCTAGTATGTGTTACATGTGACCTTGTAAAGAAATAGTCTGGACTAATATCCTCCAATTTGTTTAGCAATTTAAACATTTCAACGAGATCCACCCTGTAGTGTCTGGTTTGCAGTGGGTGTTAGTCCTATGTACCTCAACCTTTCCTGAGAAGTCTACTCAATTCAGAGATGATTTTTGTATCTTTGCACTGTACTTTTCCAAAACAGATACATCCTGAAGATCAGGTCTCCATGTTTGGATACTGTAGTCCAAATGGGGGTACACCAGACTTGTACAGTTGAATACACACTTTCTAACGGTAGGTAGTAACCGAGTGATTAACCTATCCACTGCTGCCCACTGGATTGGGGGCAGTGTGCAGGAAAAACATATAAATTGTGACACTAAGCCACTAACATGTGGAGAGCTAATTTAGAAACTGTACTTTTGGTCGGTCTCGAGCCCATTGTTGATGTGATGATGTACATTGAATTTTGTAATTAGCTCATCAAGACTGTAACTTGCTTAGCTAAATGAATTGTGGGGTCCCCGAGCCCATTATGTGCCTTTCCACTACCGCCCACAGGATTGGTATGGGGTGCATAATTAATAAAGGAAAAGAAAGTTAGTTTAGTTTAAGTCGAAAGTTTGTTTTGCTATTTCTATGGTTTGGTTGGCGTTTCTTACGGTAGCT
>WNGS01165503.1:9946703-9967060 GCA_020271785.1 Procambarus virginalis | reverse complement strand
AAGGAAGAGGATAGAGTATCAAGGATGGAACAGAGTCAATTCAATTCAATTTCTTTCTTTATTATGCACCCCATACCCATCCCGTGGGCGGTGGTGTAAAGGATTACAGAGGCACATAATCGGTTCAGGAACTGAACCCTCTAGTTCGTTTAGCTAAGCAAATAACAATGTTTGACGCTAGTTACAAAATTATCAATGTTGTATACACATGTACACACCCTCATACATACATGTACATATATATATACGTATACACATATACATACACATACATATCTAATCACTCACACAAATACACACATCAAGAATCTTTGTGTCACAAGTGACACAAAGAGGTGACAAACAAAGAGTGTCACAAGTGACACAGAGTCACAAGGACACTACAAGAGGCTCACAACAGTCACTATACAAGGCACTTTACATCTATAGTGAGTCACACAGTTACTAGTCTTGCTGCACACCCACCCAACTGGGCGGCAGCTTTACAGTCATGTGCATGCATTACCGACAGTAAGCAAATTTTGGATACTTCGCTAAAATTTCGGGCAGCACATCATTGTGAATGAAGTACTTACACATTTCTTGGACACTATTGATGGTGTTATCTCTAAATTCCGCAATTTTTTCACATTCCATTATATAATGACGCAAAGTATGCGAATAGTTCTGCTGACAGAGTTTACATTTAGTCAAATCTACATCAGCAGATGTTACAAACTCCCAGAGGTACTTGTAGCCGAGCCTAAGCCTAGCAGTGGTAACATCTAGAAGTCTGCTAACATTATTGGATGACCCATAGACGTGCGGTTCTTCATGCATAATAGAATGATGATAGATGGAGTAACTGGTGTGAATTTCACTTTGCCTCAAGCCTCCGAAATTTAGTTGATGTTCCTGGGATATTACTGCCCTCAGGCTGCTGAAAGGCAGTCCAAGTTGGTAATCAATTCCCTCTTTACGAGCAAAAGTCTTGGCTAGCTCATCAGTTCTATCATGCATTCGGAGACCAATATGGGAAGGAATCCACAGGAGACAAACTCTGACTCCATCATTGATTATTTCACTATATCTGTGTCTAGCTTCAGAGATAAGCACGTCACAGTTATGCCTTGGGGAGCTGAGGGCAGTCAAGGATGACAAGGAGTCACTTACAATTAGCGTGTCAACTTTGGATTCATATACGCGCTCTAGTGCAAGGATTATGGCAACCAATTCTGTTTGAAGAGTGGAGGCCCAGTTACTTAGTCTCGCTCCACACTCATGGGAGATGGAACCATCTCTCCCTGTCACAACAACTGCACTTCCAGCTGCACCATAGGACTGATGCAAGGATCCATCAGTGTAAATAATCTGGGAAAGGGAGCGCTCTCTGACTAAAGCATCAATTTGGCTTAAGGCATTGTACTTTGCTTCTTGTCGAAGCAAGGCCTGTTCTTTAATCAGCTTCTTGGGTGGGAAAGGGGGAACAGTAATTTGGAAAGGAGTGATCTCCCATGGGGCAGGAAAGTGTTGTTGTTGTCGCTCTTGGTGGGGGTGATGAAAGTTATACATTCTGAGCACATTGGCAGTTACAGTAATCCATTTGGAGGGATGCTGACCTTCAAGGAAGAAGGCTTGGAGGGCTTCAGTGCAGGGGTTAGGGTGGGTTAGCCTAAGCATCTTGATACCAATTAAAGCATTAATTTCAGTGATACGATCACTTACACATGAAATATTCAGTTCCTTCCTCATGTTTAGTAATTTAGTTGTACGGGGGCATCCGAGGATAATCCTCATGGCTTCGTTTTGCATCTTTTCCAGCCCTCCAAGCATTCTCTCAGGCACTAGAGCAAGCATGGGTGCAGCATAATCAATCAGAGACCTAATATATGAGAGATACATCATTTTGACAATTCTCACATTTGCACCATAGCTTGGATGGTAGCCTGCCACAGCCTTGAGAGCACGGAGCCTCTCTCTACATTGGCGACCCAGTCTGGCTACAACATTGCGGTACAGTGGAACTTCAAGACCAAGGTATTTGTATCTGGTTACATAGTCGAGCAGAGAGCCATCATGCAACTGCATTTTGCGAACGGCCCCACCCCGCCTGGGTGGGCGTCGGTTCAGGATCTTTGTTTTCTCTACTGAGATGACCAAGCCTAGTTCCTGACATGTGTGCAATACAGAGTTCAGAACATTTTGGGTGTTGGTATACCCATTGGTGTGGATCAGTATATCATCCGCATAGCTAATGATGTGTTCGCTTGGGCTCCTAGTTACTGAGTTTAGAAGTGCATTGATTAACACATTGAACAGAGTAGGACTGAGGACACCTCCCTGTGGAGTGCCAAGTTCAAAATCTCTCGTTACACTCCTATGCCCTTGGAATAGTACAGATGACTTCCTGTTGGATAGATAGCCTCTTATCCACCGTAAAAGCCATCCTCCAACATTCATTTTAGCAAGTTCGCTCAGAATGACGAGTGGGTTAGCAATGTCAAAGGCTGACTTAAGATCTAGGAAAGTGGTGTATGACCTATCAGTATGCAGGGTGAGGAATGTGGTAATACAGTGATGTACACTCTTTCCATGCGTAAAGCCATATATCTGGGGAGACAACATGTTACTAATTCTGTAAAGGAGACGGTTGAGAACCATCCTCTCAAGACACTTACAGAGACAACTAGTGAGGGAGATTGGGCGAAAAGCACTCTGCTGGTTGGTTTAGGAATGGGAATAATAAGACTGTTGGTCCATGACTTTGGAAGCTCCCCAGTTACATAGCTCATATTATACAATTCAAGCAAGGGATTCCCTGGAACTAGCAGAAGCATACGCAGTATGCCGTAAGTAACTCCATCCTCCCGGGTGATGTAGCTTTGCCTTTATGTAGAGCAGAGTCTAGTTCGTATTCAGTAAAAAGCATGTCACAGTCATCCTCTTGATGAAGCATGAAGTCAAGGAGCCTTGCTCTATCAGCATATTTATTATTCAATTCGTTCTGTGTGAGTAGAGGAAGACTGTCAAAGCTGGAGGTGGTGGCCCAAGCATCAACAAGCTCATTTGCTCTGTGCAGAGGATTAGGGTGCGCAATCTCTGCAGCATTTTTCCCTTTGATCTTATTGATATCCTTCCATGCTCGACTTAGTGGCGTGTGAGAATTGAGACCACTGACAAAAGTTTCCCAGTCTGTCTGCCTCAGCTCTACCATACGTTCCCTGGCCTCAGCCAGAGCCGTTTGAAAGAGCTTAAGCATTTCAGCAGTGCGGGTCCTTCTATAAGCTAGTCCAATTCTTCTGGCAGTGCGTTTTAGTGCATGCAATTTAGAATCATTATAATAAGCATAAGTGCTATGACCAGTGTAATTTGGGTTACGTGGCCTAGACGATGGATCAAGTGATTCTATAAACTGCTCGATAGTACCTGTGAGCTCATTGTTAAAATCTTCAACTGATGAAGGCTCAGATGAACTGTACCATTCTGACACATGAGCAACAAAATTGTCTCGTTGATCGATGGGCACAGCCAGCCTCTTCCGCTTGAACACTCCGCCGGGGAGGATAGCGCTGCCAATGCTTACAGTGGCTAATATGGCCAGATGATCAGACGCCAAATCTGGCACTATTGACGAGGCACAGACGGTGTGGGAGACGTTGAAACCGAGACATAGATCAAGAATACCTCCGTAGATATGCGTCGGTTCAAGGTCACCCACAATCTGTGCATCATCGTGACTACCTAATAGCGACAACAGTTGGTTGCCGTTACGATTGCTGAACTGCGAATTACCAATATTTCTATGCCTAGCGTCATAATCACCTATAATGATGGTAGGCTCAGTCTGAATACAGATAGGAAGGTCAGTATAATTAAACTTATCACTAGAAGCATACAGGTTATGGAAGAGTCTCAGGCAAATGAACTATCCACTAATGATGGCAGTGTTCAATCCCGAGTGGTGGAAAATTATTGATGGAAAGGCTCAGGATAAATGGCATACAAAGATTTTTTATTTATTTATATATACAAGAGTTGTTATTTATATATACAAGAGTTGTTACATTCTAGAATTTAAAGAATCTATATGGACCGGGCGAGGTCGCTTATCAATGAAATAGAACGCAGCAAAGTTAAGAATCTGAGACCAATTCAATTCAATTTCTTTCTTTATTATGCACCCCATACCCATCCCGTGGGCGGTGGTGTAAAGGATACAGAGGCACATAATCGGTTCAGGAACTGAACCCTCTAGTTCGTTTAGCTAAGCAAATAACAATGTTTGACGCTAGTTACAAAATTATCAATGTTGTATACACATGTACACACCCTCATACATACATGTACATATATATATACCATATATAATCCATATATATACATATATATATGGATTAATCTTTGTATGTAGATGCCAGCTGCCTCGTATGGGCCAATAGGCCTTCTGCGGTTACCTCTATTCTTATGTTCATATGTTTCACCCCATTTATCCCCTATGTATCCCCTATGTTTTCACCTTTATTGTCTTATCACCTGACCCAGTGCGGGTATATAATCAAACCACATTGTAACATTTCCTCACTTGAGAATGAACCATGGAGGTTCGAAACGTTGTGCAAATTGTTTAAATAAGTGTAATACATTCTATAGTAATCCACATCTTTTCTTCACCCAGAAATTACGAAAATGAGTTTTGGAGAACTCTTATTTCAGCTAAGCCCTGATGCTAAGAAAATAGTTAGAGGGATAGAAGCCCTAAATCAGAAGATAGTAAATACTGAATATGCGGTCATATTCAATGAGACATGTCTAAAAGAAAACCTGCTGCCAGTATACACCAATATATATATATACGTATACACATATACATACACATACATATCTAATCACCCACACAAATAGACCATAGAGGGAAAAATTACTGTATCTACGACGTAATCCTCCCATGTTGGTGTTAATTGTTTCTTTGGCAATGAAATATATTCTTGAAGGACATCATGCTTTGTAACAGTAGAACATAAGGATCTTATTATACTTTCACATGCTTTATTAATTAATTAATTTCTACATTTTGAAGTGAGAGGATTAATTCAATAGCTCCCTCGCCTCTCGTTGGTCTAATCGCCGAAGCTTCATTTATCTCTGTAGTTCTATCCTCAATATTTTGTATGTTTAATCATATCATCATTATCTCAGTAATAGTCATTTTTGGGCCATGAGAATAACTTGAACCCAGCAAAAATTTCTTTTAAGTCATACTTTACTATAGTTTGCCTGAAACACAACCCGAAAACGGTGAGCAAATGGAAAACTGCTATACTACTGACCCTTCCCAGGATGGAGCCTCATATTTGGAGGGTAGACATAGCCTAAGCTACTCTATCCCTTTGAGATGTATTTCTTTAATCTTGTCTCAATAAACATACTTGAACTTGAATTTGGAGCCCCATAATAATGTGCTAACTCCCAGTCCAAGTACTTATTTACTGCTAGGGTGAACAGTGGCATTAAGTTTAGTTTAGTTCATTTATTATGCACCCCATACCCTTCCCGTGGGCGGTAGTGGAAAGGGTTACAGAGGCATATAATGGGCTCAGGGACTTACTGTCGGTAATGCATGCACATGACTGTAAAGCTGCCGCCCAGTTGGGTGGGTGTGCAGCAAGACTAGTAACTGTGTGACTCACTATAGATGTAAAGTGCCTTGTATAGTGACTGTTGTGAGCCTCTTGTAGTGTCACTTGTGACACCTCTTTGTGTCACTTGTGACACAAAGATTCTTGATGTGTGTATTTGTGTGGGTGATTAGATATGTATGTGTATGTATATGTGTATACGTATATATATATGTACAT
The DNA here is from genome assembly GCA_020271785.1 of Procambarus virginalis. Classification (NCBI taxonomy): domain Eukaryota; kingdom Metazoa; phylum Arthropoda; class Malacostraca; order Decapoda; family Cambaridae; genus Procambarus; species Procambarus virginalis. The sequence continues at coordinate 9,961,226 of WNGS01165503.1, read as the reverse complement.
GAATGTATGAGGGTGTGTACATGTGTATACAACATTAATAATTTTGTAACTAGCGTCAAACATTGTTATTTGCTTAGCTAAACGAACTAGAGGGTTCAGTTCCTGAACCGATTATGTGCCTCTGTATCCTTTACACCACCGCCCACGGGATGGGTATGGGGTGCATAATAAAGAAAGAAATTGAATTGAATTGGACTGAGCCCCGCAATTCATTAAGCTAAGCAAGTTACAATCTTGATGAGCTAGTTACAAAATTCAATATAAGTCGTCACATCAACAATGGGTTCGAGATCGACCTCAAATACAGGTTCTAAATTAAGCAACTGACATATGTGGAGAGCTAGTGTCACAATTTATATGTTTGTCCTGCACACCCCCCCCCCCATCCAGTGGGTAGCGGTGGATAGATTACAATCACTCAGTTACTATACCTACAGTTAGCAAACTGGGGATATTTGGCTAGAATTTCTGGTAGCAGATCATTTTGAATGAAATATTTACACATCACTGGAACATTGGTTATAGAATTGTCTCTAAATTCACGTATGTTTTCGCACTCCATCACATAGTGACGGAGGGTGTGGGAATAATTTTGTTGACAGTTTACATTTGGTTAGGTCTACATCAGCAGACAATCTCTAATTTGGGGGTGCTGCGCCGGATCCCCAAGTCTAGGGCTGCCCGCAGCTACTTACCATATGTCAAGTGCTCACTTGTAGTGCAAGTTTGGGGTTGCAGACTTTACATGTACTGGGCACTAGCATATCATTACCCCTGGAAATTATTAACTATACTATGCCCTCTGTGTATACAGAATATATTTCTACATACTGTACTGGCTGTGCCACTCAATTATCTCTGGCATTGTTTTTAATTATAGCATTAAGCTGATTGCTAGTACTGCAACATTGCTTCGGCTAGCTGCCACTAGGCACGGTTAATGTCCTATGACTTATTCCCTTAGTTGCATCTTTGCAGTACTGGCATTCTACTCAGACATGTTACATGCCTTCTCTTATATTGTGGTACAGCAGTTGCGCTACTTACCATATGTCAAGTGCTCACTTGTGTGCAAGTTTGGGGTTGCAGACTTTACATGTACTAGGCACTAGCATATCGTTACCCCTGGAAACTAGTAACTATTCTATGCCCTCTGTGTATACAGAATATATTTTATACATACTGTACTGGCTGTGCCACTCAATTATCTCTGGCATTGTTTTAATTATAGCTTTAAGCTGATTGCGAGTACTGCAACATTGCTTCGGCTAGCTGGCACTAGACACGGTTAATGTCCTATGACTTATTTCCTTTAGTGCATCTTTGCAGTACTGGCATGCTACTCAGCCATGTTACACGCCTACTTGGATATTGTGGTACAGCAATTGCTCTGTAAACATTAGTTAATAAATTAAGGTCCCCCCACTCCTGGTTTGTTTTCTCCCCGATCAGAATGAGAATTCCCAGAGATACTTGTAACCGAGTCTAAGCCGAGCAGTAGTAACATCTAGAAGTCTGCTGATTTTATTGGATGATCCATAGATGTGTGGCTCCTCTTGCATGATAGTATGATGATAGATGGAATTACTGGTGTCAATTTCACTCTGTCTCAGATCTACAAGATCTTGTCCAGTGGGCAGCGGTGTAAAGGGCTCATGTGTCAGGTAAGTCCACTACGGGCTCACCGTAGCCCGTGCTATTTGCCCCGCTCCTGTGTCAGGTAAGTTACGGGCTCGCCATAGCCCGTGCTACTTGGAACTTGTTCCGAGTAGCTGAATCTATAAGAACAACAACATTCACTACGCACACTTAACAAGCTGGGGATATATGACTACAATTTCTGGTAGCAGATCATTTTAAATAATTTCTTGAACATTTATTATAGAACTTCTCTAAATTCATGCGCATCTTTTCCCACTCCATCACATCACATCCAGCAGGAGAGGACCAATTTTTAATGTTTTGTTTTGTTTTGACAAACGCGGTTTTGATATGTGTTTAGTCCTAATGATCACAGGGTGGGGGAGGGGGGGGGCGGTGTTTAAGCCACTACAAGAGTTTATTGAGCAACCATCATGTATACGTAGTCCTAAACATAGTTCAGGTTTATAATTTATATACATGATAAACATGGGATTGTTTCCCCTTTTTGTATACAGTATATTCCTTTTGTTCATGCCTTTAGCCAACTCGGAAATCATAGAAAATGTGTCGGNACAACACACCACAGAATCGAGAACACAAAAACAAAACATGGTAAATATAACACAGTAATACAACATAGTAAGTAAAATGCAGGAAAATAACAGGGAATACAACAAAGCAATCACAGCACAGTACATAAAATAATTAAACAGAACACATTAGCATTACATAGTAAAATCAAGTAAAAATAAAGAATCAGTATAGTACAAACCAACATTGGAACATATAACACAGTAAATATGATACAGAAAATAGAACAAATCGTAAATAATCATAAACATACATACAACACACACGCCACCCATACAGGGCGTGCCAAAGGAACCATAATGGAAAGCACATAACACAAGGCAGCAATACAAAATGACAATGAACACAAACATACAAAACACACAACAATGGAACACATACAAGACAAACACAGCCACCCAGCACATAAACCCGACCCCCACAGACAGAGGACGGCCAGCCACCAAGCAGAAAAAACACCCACGCACCGGACACATCAGGAGAGACAGACATGCCACACAGCACCACAACACACCACCCATACCCACCCACACACAAACAAAACCCTTCCACACAAGGCAACCAAGCAAACCCCAGCACACACAAAACCCCAAAGACAAACAAACACAGACCCCCAACCCCCACCCACCAGAGGGAACCGAACCAAAGAAACACGCACAGACACACACACAACCACACCCACAGGAACCCACCACACCTACACCAATGCAGCACCCCGGACATACTCGACCGTGAACCAAGCATCAAAAACCCTAGGAAAGGAGCGACGCAACCACCACATAGTATACGACAGACGGCCCTTCAAAAAGCCCAAAATCCTCCCCACCCCATACCCCTCCATCCTACCAACCTAAACAAAAAAATATAGTCGCTAACAACACCCCGAGCGTGTTACGCACCCGCTTGGAGCCGAGGGAACGAAAAAAACAAAAACCGCAATAAGTCAACCTGCACCCCCGGACCACAAAAGGCTGCAATGACATCCCGCAACCACCCAACCAAACCCTGAACCCGCTCACAAAAATAAAAGACGTGCAACTGAGTCTCACGCCTCCCACAATGAACACAACTATCAGAGGCGACCAAACCCAACATAAAGAGCCTCGCATTCGTAGCCAAAGACTCATGCAAATATCGAAAAACCAACTCACGCGTCCGTGGCGCAATACACGGCCCACTCAACGCCTCCCACACATTCCCCCAGTCGAAACAAGGGTACAAACTTTCGACCCTGGGAGGCACCCGAGAGGCAAGCGCCCCATACACTTCCCGACAACCAAAAGACACAAACCGGGAAAACGACAAAGCGCCCGAAGGATCAAAACCGCCCACGAGTACACTGGAGGTATATACAGGGCCACCTCCTGGCAACGACCCAGATCAAGCAAAAACTAAACCTCATAGAGCAGTAAAACAACCCCAAGGAGTTTAACCCACCCCTAACACACCAAACTCCTCCGAACCGACCCCCAAACAAAGCCAACGCCTTCACATAGACATCAGGAATACCAATTCCACCTTCTGACACCTTAAGACATAACGTAGATCGACGAACCGGATGATACCGGCCACACCACACATAACGATACACCAAACCCTCCAGAGCGCGAGCTTTCCGCCGATCCAACGGAAAACACTGCGCAACAAACCAGACCCGCGACAAAACCTTACAAGACACGACAATCGCCCGCTGGTAAATAGTCAGGCCCGTTGCGACAACATCCCCACAGCCACGCCCACACCCCCGCGAAACCGCCTCCCAATTAAACTCCAAAGACTGCACATACGACCTGAACCACGTAATCCCAGAACCCGAATGGACTGAACCACCGGAAACCACGAACCAGACCACACCAAACGAGAGGCCCAACCCCCCAATCCCAGAAGACAAGACTTTCCACGATTGACCAAAGCCCCTGTAGCCGACTCAAACTGAAGCACCAAATCCTGAACAGCAGGCACAGAACCCTCAGAGGCAACAAACAAGACCGTGTCGTCAGCGTAACCACAAATCTTGAGGGACAAGCCATTCGGCAAACACGGTGAAACAACCGAACGACAAGCACGCACCGCTCGAACAAAAGGCTCCTGAACAGAATATAGAGAAGCATCGACAGAGGACACCCCTGTCGAACCGAACGCCGAATAGCGAAAGGAGCACTAAGGAACCCATTGACACACACCCTACTACTACAACCAGCGTACAACATCCGTATCCAGCCCACAAACTGGGGCGGGAAACCAAACCTGTCCAGGACCCGCAAAACAAACCCAATTGGCACGCGATCAAAAGCCTTGGACCAATCCAAGCTTATCATGGCCGCGGGAACACCAGACTCCTCCACATAGAGGAGCAAATCCCGGAAAAGGGAATTGCATTGCACCAACGACCTACCCGGAATGCCACAAAACTGACCCCAAGAGATCACCGACCCCACAACTGAGCGCAAACGTCCAGCCAACAACTTGGAAATAATCTTGTAATCCACATTTAACAACGTAATAGGCCGCCAATTTGCAAAAAAACGTAAGTCCCCGGCTTCGGAAGAAGCCGCACAAGACCATCATTTTGCGAAACGGACAGAGACAAACTCCGAAGACAAAACCGAACCACCTCCAAAAATCGGCACCAAGCACATCCCAAAATTCGACATAGAACTCCATCGGAAACCCATCCGACCCCGGAACCTTACCACGACGAAAGGACCGCACAACCTCCCAAAGCTCCGAAGGGCTTACCTCCCGCACAAGACCCACACAATCCATATCCGACAACCCGGTGCACAGTGTTGGAGGAAGGACGCCATCAACCCCTCATCCCCCCATACAAAGACTCCAATTCACCACGCACATAATGCAAAACCGCCCCCGTGTCCGACAGAACCGAACCGTCCGGCCGATGAAGACCTTCCAACAAAACCGAGGCACGCCCCACCCGTTCCCTCCGCAGTAAAAACTGCGAGAGCTTCTCACCACACAACCGTTCCTCCACCCCAGCCCGCACACGTACCCCTCAGCCATCTCCTCCCTCAGCCACAAATGAGATCCTTACACACCGAGATCTCCCGAAACCTATCTAAACCCTGATTCAGCAACCCATACAGGCGAAATAACCGTGCCTGCAAGACCCTCAACAGACCAAACCTTCCCGACGCCTCCCGCTTCGCCAGCACCCGAAAAAACGACCGACATTCCACCTTAGCCCATTCCCACCACTCCAGAACCGAGGGAAACGCCCCTTCCGAGCGGCCAAAACAGCCCACCGGGCCCGGAACTGGGCACACACAACAGGGCACTTCAGCAACCCACAATTCAGTTTCCACCAGCCACGGCCAACCCGCACCTGGCTGCGAATCCCCACTTGCAACACCACCATGCAATGGTCCGAGAACCCCACGGAACCGTCCGCAAAGAAAAACGGAACCACCCCCAGTAGGCACGTAAAAACGATCAAGGCGAGAGCAAGCCCCACGCGAGAGAAAAGTGTACTCCAAAGGACCCCCTTGCAACATGGCCGCATCCTGAAACCCGCAACTCTTCAGGGTAGCAGTCAAAGCCGGCGAGATATTTGCTGGACGAAGACTATTGCTATCCCGCGGCGACGTAATACAATTAAAATCCCCCCCAAAAATCATTCCCCTCGTATCGTGCCGCAAAAAATGCAGCACGTCACGGGAAAAGAAAACCTCCCGTTCCTGCTTCTGCACCGCCCCAGATGGAGCGTACACGTTCAAGAGAGAGACCTCAGACCCCAAAAAAGAGACCGTAACTAACAGCACCCGACCACCCTCGTCCATCTCCGTGTGAAGCACGGAAATCGGGGCCCGCTTAGAAAGCAGGATCAATGTACCTCCACGCAAGCCAGGCGAAGGGTTTAACACCACCGTAAACCCCTCAGCCAACACATGTAACATCCCCACCTCCTGCACATTGTGCTCCTGCACAAAAGCCACATCCACCCTCCACTCACGCAGCATCGACACCAGGCCCAATTGCACAGCTACAGAACGCAAACCATTCACATTCAGCGAAGCACACGTTAATGTAGGATCCATTGGGAAAATAGATAAACCCTATCTAACCACAAAACCGTCAGACTGTCCCAGCCGTCACCCCGTACATGGAAGCAATACCAGCCGCCACCGGGTTCCCAGGCGACGGGGACGCACCCCCCACAGGGGGGGAGGGCTAGAGTCCTTCCGGAACTTCATCACAAGGCCGTGATCATCCCTGCCACAGTCCCCTGGATCCACCACCGCCCACTCCGGGCTCCGAACCCCAGGGGACCCACATACGAGATCACTAGGAGGGTCCACAACACACCCTCCACCGCCCGGCACCGACAGGGCTACCACGGACACCGCCTCACCATCACACACACTCGCATCAGGCTCCAACCTCCGCACCGAAGGTCCTCGGTCCCCGGAGCGACCACTCCTGGCCGTCTTCTGGCGCTTCGTCTGAGAGAGAGGCTGACCCGGGACAGCAGCGGTGGAAGGACGACGAGAGGGGCGGCCCACTTCCAATAACTCATCCGCCTCCAAGGGTTCCACACCAAGGGCAGAAGCACATACCAATCCAGGCGCGCCAGAATCTGGTGCGACATCATCCACCGGCGACAACACAGGGCCACGCCCCACCGAAGCGTCAACATCGACGGCGATGGCAACCGGGGGAGGATGCACCTCCACATTCGTGACCACCGCACTACCGCCCACATCAGGAGGGTCCACAGACACTGGACCCGACACGTCAGCACCAGTGGGACGCACCTCACCCACAACGCCATCATCACCGGCAGGTTCAGGGGGGGGGTTCAACCGGCAGGATCATCCCCCCGGTCCACAAGGCCATGTAGAGGCGGGAAATCCTCTTCTCGGAAGACACTGACCACCGCACGGTGCCATTACGGCAACCAGCAGCCTGGTGTCCAGCCATACCGCACCGAAAACATGTGCGCTCCTGTCCCGTATAAAAGCACTGCACCCTGAACCCCAGCAGCACCATCGACGACGGGATCGCCTTCCTTCCTCAGCTTCATGGTAACCGTGCGGGTACCAATCAGGACGCCACGGAGACGGCCAGACGTCAGCACGTTCACCCGACAGGCGAGAACACTCCCATATCCCCCAAAGAACCGGTGGAGCAGGCTCTCCGGGAACTCAAACGGCAGCCCCCGTACCACCACAAACGTCACAGGAACGCACAAGTCCGTTACAGAAACCGTACCCGCCGCGCCAGGCAAAGGTACAGTACGCCCATCAAACTTGACGACCACATCCCGATACACCACAGCGTCAGTCAGCTTAACCAAGGCCCAATGTTCCCCAGCCAGCTGCACACCACACACATCTGCAGGGTTGATACCCAGTACATCCAGGAGAGCAACTTCTAACAATGAGTAGTTTACCAGACCAGAGAAGGTCAACTCAACTGTATCCACACGCTTTACAGGCGGAAAGGGCAATGCCATCCCACCGGCCTGCCAGGCCAGAGCCCGCAAAAAACGCCAACAGCTGTGTGCACGCCAAGCGTCCAGGCAAGACTAAGGAGCGAATGTCAACAGAACCGCTCCGCACGGCTGCCAACAGCCAATCCACCTTTACAGGTATTAAAAATTAACTCGAAATTATCGTAAGTTTGTGACTGTTTGAGAAAACATCTGAGTAACGCGAGGGGAAAATTGAGACACCTGGAGCTCAGTTTGTGTGTGAACACATGATGACATGAATGACTAAGCCTGTAGTTCTCATAAAAGTGATGCGATACTTTTCCACAATTAAATACGTGTCTGAGTGATTCCTTACTGAGGGTGCAGGCATAGCTGTGTTTGCAGCATGGGGGTGTCTGCTAGTTGCAGTAGTTTTTTTTAATTATCACCCCTCTGAATAGTGTGGTAATTTAACGGCTCACAACGTGGCAGGTAGTTCTGATCGTTTTGGTTAGTGTGGTTGTTATGGCCTGCTCGAGCCAGTAACCAGGTTCTTTCTGCATAATGGGCCTTAGAGCCTCTTCTTCTATGATCCCTCCCCAAGTCTGTAATAAGTTCTCAAGAATTGGCGGTAGCAAGTAATAGTGCAAGGAATAAAGGGGTGAAAACAAGACGCAATTACACCTTCACCAAATACATTATCTGTCGAAGTATAACTACACTTATGAATACAGTATCTTTCACCCAGGACACTCAATAATCTGCAGTGTTCTTCAAAACGCGGTGAGTTCACTATCTTCAAGTATACGTCGTCCACGTTTAATGGTAGTCACCGGCTAGTTCACCTTCCTCAACATGGAGCAATTCCACACCGTATCGTCACGATGTCCAAATACACCGACATCTGCTCTCCAGAAACACATTGGCAAAGGGCTTCAGCATAATGCTGACATTGGTCACTAATAATCACTTCCAGGGGCCTTTAACACCCTGGCAGAAGCCTCTAGCAACACACTAGCAGCACTTCTCAGCAGACGGCCACTACTGTCGTCCTATAACTCCTCTTGGGCATCAGTCCACATAACTCTGCACAAGTACCATAGCTAACACATTGCTTGCTAACACACTGCTTACTACCAACGGCGGCCACTTGTCAGTAGTTCAGGACTGCCCGAGGTCAGCTGATTGCCACAGCGCAATAAACTCTTTACGTCACCTCTGTGGACATAAAAGTCGATAGCCAGACAGAACGTATTCAGGGAAAACATAGGATGGTAACCAGACCACACACTAGAAGGTGAAGGGACGACGACGTTTCCGTGCGTCCTGGACCATTCTAAAGTCGATTGTGATGAGGAAGATTGATAAAGATTAAGCCACCCAAAAGATGGCACGGGCATGAATAGCCCGTAAGTGGTGGCACTTTTGAGCCATTACCAGCATCAAGAGCTGATACTGGAGATCTGTGGAGGTGCGACTGCACCCTACGTGACGGAAGATGTCTCCCGTGGTGATGATGAAGTAGACCTCATCTACTTCCTCATCACCACCATAGACATCTTCCGTCACGTAGGGTGCAGTCGCACCTCCACAGATCTCCAGTATCAGCTCTTGATGCTGGTAATGGCTCAAAAGGGCCACCACTTACAGGCTTTTCATGCCCGTGCCATCTTTTGGGTGGCTTAATCTTTATCAATCTTCCTCATCACAATTGACTTTAGAATGGTCCAGGACGGACGGAAACGTCGTCGTCCCTTCACCTTCTAGTGTGTTGTCTGGGCAACATACTTTAGCCACGTTATTGTGACTCATCGCCTGCATAGGATGATAACTTTTCACCGGGAACTGTGAAATGTAATCGAATGCACACTCTAGATGGCGTTGATATTGTTACTTCACTCACCAGAGGTCATCATCGACGACCTCACCTATTAACTAAGGATCGAAACAGAATCTTTTCACAGATGCTACACCTCTGCTCACAGATGGCGTTGTCCTCGTCTCACTTAATGCCTTGGAGGTGGAGTGCTGGTCCACAGATTACCTCGATATCACCACACCTCCCTCCATAGAAAGCGTTGATATTGTATCAGCAGTCATGATAGTTCTTATTGTTATTGGTGAGTGTACTTGTGATTGTGCTGATTGTTCATAATGAGTGCCGTTTTAGAAATACAGATTTGTGTATGTGTGTGCAAGTGTGGTAGTACAAATTGTTCTTGGTGAATGTAGGTGTGTCCGTATGTGAGGCCATGTAATGTGTGAAAGTATGGCCTTACCTGAGTCTCATTAATGTGTCAAGTTGTAGCCATACCTTGACGGCTAGCACAGTTGGGTTCGTTCTCGTCTCACAATCGATAATCTCGGGCGGCACAGAAATAGTTGGGCGCGTTTCCTATCGCCTCATGTCCCTGTCCACCTAGCAGTAAATAGGTACCGAATAGTGAGTCAGCTTGTGGGGGTTGCATCCTGGGAAGGTAAATCGGCCCCAGGGGGGAACCTTGGTATAAACCTAACATGTTCTGTGTGTCTGTATACTGGCTGCCTGTCCCCCGACACAAATAATTATTAATTATACCCGAGTGTCATTAATGTGTCAAGGTGAGGCCAGAGTACAGGCAATGTGTACACGTGTAGCCTTGCAGAGTGCAGTTACAGCATGCAGAAATGTCTGTACCTGAGTGTCAGTAATGTATGCAGGTATGTACCTGAGTATCCGTAATGCATGCAGGTCTGTACCTGAGTGTCAGTAATGCATGCAGGTCTGTACCTGTGTGTCAGTAATGTATGCAAGTGTAGTCTTACTCACTAGTCTTCCTCAAGCTTTGCTGTTTGAGTATCCATGCGTGGCTGGAGCAGGTGTAGCCCTTCACTGTCAGGTTGTAGCCAGAGCCAGCAGGCGGCAGGTCGTAGGGGAGAAAGGCCATTCCTGGAGGGCAGAGTCTCTCCTGCATGGCCTGTCAGGGTCACGATAATAGTAAACATTTTCCCAGAGAGACAAGGGGCCACAGAGGAAGACCGAGTCACCTGGAACTCAGTTCGGGTGTGAACACCTGATGACATGCCAACATGTAACACTCTATGCTGATACATTTACTGCCCTATCAATATCCCTATGTAATGCCATTCATCCATATGTTACCTATTGCATATGTCGCGCATACTTAAGTAATCTTTAAAAAAAAATTCACTGATGCCCTGAGATGATTTTTGGGACAGTTATACGATGCCGGTATGTTGAATTTTTTACTAATATTGCCGCAAAGATGACTACCAGACCAATTTTCACTAATACAGGGAAATGGGCTATATCTAGGGAACGGCGGCTTTCAGCTGAAAATTGCACAGGCTGTAAATTGTTCAGAACACTATTGTACACAATAATATTACATTGTTATTATGTATACCTGTTATTAATTCCTTCATGGAAAATAAAATATATTATTGTATAATTTTTTGTTTGTTTTACCTTGTGTGATACTTTTACAGAGAAATTTAATTTGAAAACATGATGAAGGGAGTACACTTTACACAAGTGCATAAAAGAGGAAAAAGGAAGGAATATTGGAGCTGTTTGTATGTTAAGTAGCGGTGAATGTGGTCAAATCGACGAAATGTCAGAGAGTAATAGCCTAGCCTAATGATCTGAAAATTATATAATCATAAATATAATTCATTCTGGACATTTCTAAATAGTTGCAGTCCAATTTAATATTACAACAATAAATTAGTGCACAGGGTCTACATATAACTTACTTGTTTGGGGTAAAGACCCAAAGTAATGTCCAGGACGTAAGGGGATAATAGTTAAAGGACATAGATAAATAGACGTCAATTTTAACAACACCAAACTGGCATAACTATACTTGGTAATAGGTTCCAGGGTGGTCAGAGCGACGTCTTGAGCCAACAATATGTTCGTTATTAAGGAATGAGCTCAGTATTTTATGCTTGCTGGGCTTGGACACGCGGAGTCCAGCTCAGCTGGTGCAATTTACAACACTCCTAATTGTTATAGCACGTTGTTGTTCTGATTAAATACTTTGTTCAGTCTCTGGAATTTCACTGCTTAATTCTGTAAGAACTAAAGCAAACAGTTCCTGACATTTTAGAAAAGAACTGGACGAGACGTGGGTTGCATCAGCCAGGGTGTCGTGGCGTCATGTTCATTCTTCACTCCATTATGGCATCTCCCATCAGCACTCGCCAGCGTGTAGTGGGAAATTGTATTCATTTAATTTAATAAGTGATTGTTCACCTATGTGTTTATTGGTTTTAGTAAATGCCAAAGCATTAAGTAAGGCAACTTTGGTGAATTATAACTAATGCTATGAGATTTGAGTCTTAGAATTAATGTATTGCAGCGTGGGACTCGCTAGGGGGACGTCCTGAGACACCCATGAAGGGAAGTTCACTCTGGGAAACTCCATTAAGATATTTATTTATGACTAGCAGTACCCGGCCACAGCAATCTTCCCTGTCCCCCAGTCCTCCCCCAGCATTCTCTCCTCACTCGTCTCCTCAGCCTCTCAACCATTCCTCACTCCACCGTCCCCTCGTCCTCCCAAACATTCCCTACTCCACCATCCCCTCTTCCTTCCCACCATGCCCCACTCCCCTGTCCCTTTGTCCTCCCCACCATTCTCCATTCCCCCATCCGCTCGTCCCCACCATCCCAAACTTCCCCATCCCCTCGTTCTTCCCCACCATTTCCCTTCCCTTGTCCCCTTGTCCTCTCCACCATCTCTCACTTCCGTCCCCTCGTTATCCCCACCATTCCCCACTCCCTCGTCCGATGCCTTCCCAAATGGTCTGATGTTCCCATCAGAAAATTGGGAACATCAAGTGATCTGATGTTCCCCATCACTGAAATATAAGAAAAACATTTATTAAAATTATACAAAAATATCAAAAAATAAAAAATAAACTGTACTCACGAAATGAACAGTATGGTAAACAACACAGCTCAATTCCAATGCAATTCACTATCGGGGTTCCCAGTATAAGAGGGGTGAGCAACAGTATCTACAAGATATCCTCTCAACGGTCGCCCTATTGGCGATAACCGTAACTCACCGTAGCCCTGCGGGTCTTCACTCAATCCCCGCAGCGCCACTGCACGCCCAGAGAGTATCCCAGTCTATACCCAGCCGGCCACTTTAGCCAGAGAATCAGTGGAAACACAGCATGCTCTCTTCCAACTGTGTGCCCGCCCCGACAAGGGCTCTAACACTATCTGCAAGGTCGCCAACTGGTGTTTTCCTGTGTCCAGTAACACTTCAGTGGTATTGCGGAATTGTGGTAACAGTGGCAAGAGCACACTCAATAGATCTGATATCAGACAGGTATTTATTTCTATCACTCTATCTCCTTCCAAGTACTATACAGCCACAAGAAATATGGAGGGGATGATACAAACGCCAAGGTATTTTGTATTTTACTTAAAAATCATGACATCATATTCTTATATCAACAAGCAAACAGCCAGTACGAGCAAAAGTCGCTCGCTCTCCACATATAATCAGGAACACACCAAGACGACAATGCTCCCCCTCCCGTCAACGTCAAAATCAGCTGAGTGACCCCGCCCCCTCACTGCGTTATTTGCTAGTTGGCGTTATGCGCCTGTTTCTTTAAATTCTCAAGAGACACTAAGTGTTCAACAACACAATATTTGCAACAATGGCCACAGCACGCAAATGATTCACTGCACTGATCTTGAGCTCAATCAAACTTTCTATTTTAATGAGCATAATATTTCACTATCGTGGCGTAACACACTGTACTTCATATAATGATAACGAATGCAACAAGATATAATACTGAAGTTCTCAGTAATTCCTTTCGTAGGGGAATATTCAATTGATCACTGCACACATGAAAAATTATTCAATACACAAGCATGTATATATATATAGATAAATCATAGATATCAATAGTAGTAATAATATATAAATACTGGGCACATAGCCTAACACCAATAACTGGTACACTTGTATATATATATATATATATATATATATATATATATATATATATATATATATATATATATATATATATATATATTCTCTCTCTAAGTTATCATAGTAAAATCACATTAAAGAAATCATCGACACAGTAAATTCTTCAATCAATCTAGGTGCCTGCACACACCACATATTTATAAATACCGTGAGTGCTCTATACAGCCTCACTCTGCACAACTGTGCCTTACTGTGACATAGATCCAGGTGAGACTTGCTCACTACATAAAAGATACTCTGGCTAAAAATATAGCTGACTAAAGGGGAATTGGAAGGGAAACTAGAATCACCTACTTCCACCTATCCTCCGGTGAGAGTTGAGCTGTAGCTCCTGGCCCAGGCTCTTGCCTCGTGTAGGGAGCGCCCCCACGCACACACTGATGTGTCCTCCAGGAACCCAAATCAACGTTCCAGAATAAATGCGTCGTCGCCATGTTCTGTCCTCCGCAGGGCCGTGCTCCTCCTCCACGTCTTGTAGGGTTGGAGTCGGTCTCCCGGCCGTCAACTTCTCCTCCCAGCTACGGCTGCCAACCTACTTCTTGGCTGCAGTCGTATGGATTCCCAATTAATATCTTCTTTCACTGCTTCCCAGTGGATTGGCCCAGTCGCTACGTCGTCAGTGTGAAGCAAGCTGTCAGACGTCCCAGACGATACTGCCTAGACTTCACCTGCACAGCACCCGACCCATGAGCACTTGATGCTCAATATTCCGTCAATTCCCTCTTCGGTCCACACATGGAATGAAGGAAGACCTCTTGGCGTACTTGCAGACTACGGGTGATGCGTAAGATCCACGGGAACGGCGTACTACTGTCAGATTGACAGGATCAA
>WNGS01165503.1:9934293-9945703 GCA_020271785.1 Procambarus virginalis | reverse complement strand
ATATATATGAATGAAAACTCACACCCCAGAAGTGACTCGAACCCATACTCCCAGGAGCAACGCAACTGGTATGTACAAGACGCCTTAAACCACTTGACCATCACGACCGGACAAAATGAGGTGATAGCCGAAGCTATTTGAACCACCTCACCGCCGGCACTCGGATGGTTATCTTGGGCATAGCATTTACCATAGCATTTTGGTAAAATGCTATGCCCAAGATAACCATCCGAGTGCCGGCGGTGAGGTGGTTCAAATAGCTTCGGCTATCACCTCATTTTGTCCGGTCGTGATGGTCAAGTGGTTTAAGGCGTCTTGTACATACCAGTTGCGTTGCTCCTGGGAGTATGGGTTCGAGTCACTTCTGGGGTGTAAGTTTTCATTCGCATATAGTCCTGGGGACCATTCAGGCTTGTTCGCATATATATATATATATATATATATATATATATATATATATATATATATATATATATATATATATATATATATATATATATATATATATATATATATATATATATATATATATATATATATATATATATATATATATATATATATAAATATATATATATATATGTGTGTGTGTGTCGTACCTAGTAGCCAGAACGTATATCACGAAAATAAACACGTGATTAAAAATGTGACAATGTCAGACCACGGAGGAAAAATGAAATAGGAATTTCCTTAAGTACTTTCGTATATTAATACATCTTCAGAAGGAGTGAAGATGTATTAATCCTTTCTTCTGAAGATGTATTAATATACGAAAGTACTCAAGGAAATTCCTGTTTCATTTTTCCTCCGTGGTCTGACATTGTCATATATATATATGTATATATATATATATATATATATATATATATATATATATATATATATATATATATATATATATATATATATATATATATATATATATATATATATATATATATATATATATATATATATATATATATATATATATATATATATATTCAACCTAGAAGGGGTACCACCTCAGGTGCAAGTGTAGGGACCCATAGCCTCCGAGAAGAAAATAAAGAGTACTCAGAGCAGACCTTGTGGATCCTCACTGAACACTTTGATATTTTCTTCTCCTACCACCGGAGCCGGTGACTGAGAGGACAGAACGCTGGACGCGTGTTCCTGTGGTCCCGGGTTCGATTCCAGGCGCCAGCCAGAAACAATGGGCAGAGTTTCTTTCACCCTGATGCACCTGTTACCTAGCAGTAAATAGGTTCCTGGGAGTTAGTCAGCTGTTTCGGGCTGCTTCCTGGGGGTGGAGGCCTGGTCGAGGACCGGGCCGCGGGGACACTAAACCCCGAAATCATTTCAAGATAACCACCTCTATTCTTTTGGTATGTGCGTATATATATCTAACTATATTTGAAAATGTCATTACGCAAAAAAAGTTACAACATTGGTTACATGCAGGGTACAAGGCTGCTTGTCACAAGTTGTATAGCTCCTCCAGCTCCTCAGATGGCAGGCAGGATCCGTGGATGTAGTGAGAATTTCCTCTCTGGATTGCCACACTAAGGCACTGAAAGAGAAAACTGGCAGCTCTAGGGTCTCTAGTTGTTTCGATTAGCTTAGACCCCCAACTCCTTCAAAAACCTAACAGCACTTTTACCCAAGGCACCAAGTGTCTCTGAGGCAATGGGGACAAAATTGTAGTGGTGATCAAGGTCTCTGTATTTACGTGACTTGGCTGCATCCCGGTGATTGGCAGCTCCTTCGGCTTGTGTAGCACTGAAGTCAACGTAAGTATTGGCTGAACTTGAAACGCAAGTGTAGTCCCACATCAACTGTCTACCATTCTTCTAGGGGTTTACTGTGATCCCGTCTGGGCGACCGACTGACTCATCAGAGTTGCGGAACATTAGGTAACTCTCTGCTGGACAACCGGCTGTGGTAAGGCTTCTCTTAATAATGTCGTTAACCTCACCGTGTCTTGCATGCCATCCTCCTGTTCTTTGGCAGAGAAGGCCTTGCCATCCGTACCTGTCGGCCTCTGCCTCACCGCAAATACACCTGTATTCGGTGTGGATTGGGGCAGCGAGGCGGAGAGCCACGGCAATTTGGAGGGCCTGCGGTGTGAGACGAGTGCCAGTTGCTGACATTGGGGTTACTAATAGGAAGTCCCTGCATGGGGAGCTGCTACAGCTCTAAGTCGGGCTGCATCATGTGGTGTTGTCGCAGTTTTTTGGTCGGCAATGGGGCGATCCCAGCTGGATTGCTAATGGGGTTCAGAAAGCAGTGATTGGGGTGCTGGTCCTGCGAGAGAGACCCATTTGGTGGTGCAGTCTGTAAAGCTGGGATCATGTATCCCTGCCCGTTGAACTAGGTGCTCAGGAAGGATTTCCTTCACTAAGTTGTCAGACGCCACTGAAGAGGACAGGAACACTTGTACCGCAATTTGTGTTGCTGTGTGCACGCTGAGGCCCCCCGAGTCTGACAGGAAGGGAGGCCTGTTTCCACTGTGAGTAGCAGAGGGAAAGGTTGAGGGCTTTTTCTAGCATTGATTTCAGCAAGCTGTCGTACTCTTTGATTCGTTCTAGAGTCATTGATCTCATCCTTTCGGCCACATTCAATAATATATGTCCACAGGAAAGATTGCTACCAAAATCTAGATAATTAGAGATAGGTAATGTTGTACCTAAAAGATCAAGTTGCCTAGCACCCAGAGTTTTTCCTGATTTTATGTATTTCTATAAGAATAATTATTATGGAATGATAAATCTTTTGATTAAGTTATATATTATTTTTGTAGAAAATATCCACAGCCTTATCTATATAAATAAAAATGGAAATATTCGTTTGTTCAAAATCGCTAATCTCCGAAAGTTCTTCACCGATTGCTTTGAAATTTTCACACAATGTTACATTCGCATCCGGCCAGGTGTGTATATACATACTATATAGAGTCACGTCTGTGACAGTAAAAAAAAAAACATGCTTTTTCAGAATAACTGTGTTTTTCTATGTGTTTTTCATGTGAGAGAAATCTTCGAAACCTCTCTACTGATTGCCTTAAAATTTTGACACAACATTGCATTCGAATAGGCGCGTCATTTTATATGTCTACTATATACATGCCTTACCTGTGACAAGGAAAAACATGCTTTTTTTGAAAATCAGAGCCATCTGTTGGACGTAAGAGCAACACATGCTGTAATATCCAAAAGTTCTTCACCGATTGCTTTGAAATTTTGACACAACGTTGCATTCGAATAGGCGCGTCTTTTTATATACTTACTATATAGATGTCACACCCTGTGACAGGTAAAAACATGCGTTTTTGAAAATTTCCCGTGGATCTTACGCGTCACCCGTAGTTTGCAAGTACGCCGAGAGGTCTTCCTTCATTCCATGTGTGGACCGAAGATCGAATTGACGGAATATTGAGCATCAAGTGCTCCTGGGTCGGGTGCTGTGCAGGTGAAGTCTAGGCAGTATCGTCTGGGACGTCTGATAGCTTGCTTCACACTGACGACGTAGCGGCTGGGCCAATCCACTGGGAAGCAGTGAAAGAAGATATTAATTGGGAATCAGTACGACTGCAGCCGAGAAGTAGGTTGGCAGCCGTAGCTGGGAGGAGAAGTTGACGGCTGGGAGACCGACTCCAACCCTACAAGACGTGGAGGAGGAGCACGGCCCTGCGGAGGACAGAACATGGCGATGACGCATTTATTCTGGAACGTTGATTTGGGTTCCTGGAGGACACATCAGTGTGTGTGTGGGGGCGCTCCCTACACGAGGCGAGAGCCTGGGCCAGGAGCTACAACTCAACTCTCACCGGAGGATAGGTGGAAGTAGGTGATTCTAGTTTCCCTCCCAATTCCCCTTTAGTCAGCTATATATTTAGCCAGAGTATCTTTCATGTAGTGAGCAAGTCTCACCTAGGTCTATGTCACAGTAAGGCACAGTTGTGCAGAGTGAGGCTGTATAGAGCACTCACGGTATTCATATATATGTGGTGTGTGCAGGCACCTGGATTGATTGAAGAATTTACTGTGTCGATGATTTCTTTAATGTGACTTTACTATGATAACTTAGAGAGAGAATATATATATATATATATACAAGTGTACCAGTTATTGGTGTTAGGCTATGTGCCCAGTATTTATATATTATTACTATTATTGATATCTATGCTTTATCTATATATATACATGCTTGTGTATTGAATAATTTTTCATGTGTGCAGTGATCAATTGAATATTCCCCTACGAAAGGAATTACTAAGAACTCCAGTATTATATCTTGTTGCATTCGTTATCATTATATGAAGTACAGTGTGTTACGCCTTGATAGTGAATTATTATGTTCATTAAAATAGAAATGTTTGATTGAGCTCAAGATCGGTGCAGTGAATCATTTGCGTGCTGTGGCCATTGTTGCAAATACGGTGTTGTTGAACACTTAGTGTCTCTTGAGAATTTAAAGAAACAGGCGCATAATGCCAACAAGCAAATAAGGCAGTGAGAGATCACACAGTGAGGGGGCGGGGTCGCTCAGCTGATTTTGACATTGACGTGAGGGGGAGCATTGCCGTCTTGGTGTGTTCCTGATTATATGTGGAGAGCAAGCGACTTTTGCTCGTACTGGCTGTTTGCTTGTTGATATAAGAATATGATGTCATGAGTTTTAAGTAAAATACAAAATACCTTGGCGTTTGTATCATCCCCTCCATATTTCTTGTGGCTGTATAATACTTGGAAGGAGATAGAGTGATAGAAATAAATACCTGCCTGATATCAGATCTATTGAGTGTGCTCTTGCCACTGTTACCACAATTCCGCAGTACCACTGAAGTGTTACTGGAGACAGGAAAACACCAGTTGGCAACTTTGCAGATAGTGCTAGAGCCCTTATCGGGGCGGGCACACAATTAGAAGAGAGCAAGCTGTGTTCCCACTCATTCTCTGGTTAAAGAGGCCGGCTGGGAATCGACTGGGATACTCTCCGGGCGTGCAGTGGCACCGCGAGGATTGAGTGAAGACCCGCAGGGCTACAGTGAGTTACGGTCATCGCCAATAGGGCGACCGTCGAGAGGATATCTTGTAGATACTGTTGATCACCCCTCTTATACTGGGAACCCTGACATTGGCGACATTGCCAGGATACGATAAGGATTCCGAGTAGGATCACGATCAAGATAAAGGTTGCGATTGTGTTACTTTGCAGTGGTATTAGGTATCAGGTACAGGTTCTCACTCATAGCACAAGATGGAGGATGATAAGGTAACAAGTTTCATTGACACAAGAGATGAGCAGGTGCTGCACGAGTGCACCAGGGTGCAATCCCTGGTTTGAAAAAAAGAGTGCTGCAATCGATCGCCGACCACTTTGGGATAAAGTTGAGATCTTTCAAGGTGAGAGAGAGGAGGCTCGAGATCATGGCACAGCTCAGGGCACGAGATGAAGCTTTGCGAGAGGAACGGCCACAGATACCTGCCAGCGTAGAAGAAAATTTGAGTGTTGGTGGAAGCAGTAGAGGATCCAGCGGCAGCAGGCGCAGCGTTAAGCTGGAGATAGTGAAGTTGCAGCTGGAAGCACAGCTGTGCAGGGAAGAACGAGAAGCATAGCTGTGCAGGGAAGAACGAGAAGCAGAGGCGCAGCTGAAACGGGAAGAACGGGAAGCTCAGCTGAAGCGTGAAGAAGCACAGCTGCGCAAGGAAGAACGAGAAGTACAGCTGAAGCGTGAGGAAGCAGAACGAGAGGCACAGCGGAAACGGGAAGAACGAGAAGCACAGCTGCGACGGGAAGAGCGTGAGCACGAGGCACAGCTGAGACGAGAGGAGCGCGAGCTGGAAGCTAGGATGAAGCAACAAGAGGTTGAGGCTAACAAGGAGGTTGAGCTGAAGCGAGCTCAACTAGGGCTAGTTCCACCTGCCCCACCACAGCAGGAAGACCGCCGAGTGAGAGAGAGGGATTTGCCAGTATTCGTGCCTATCGAAGCTGAGGGCTTCTTTGACCACTTTGAGAGGGTCGGTACTTTGAAGAAGTGGCCGAGGGCAGAGCTGGTTCAGGGCAGGCTCACCGGTGAAGCTCGCGAAGCCTACAACATGCTCTACCTCTAAGAGTGTACCAACTACGATGCTGTAAAGAGGGCCGTGCTCCACTCGTTCAAGTTAACGCTGGAATGTTACAGGAAGAGATTCAGGGAATGTACCCGTTTGTCAGGAAAATCGTATGCGGAGACGGCGAGGGACATGGAGAGGAAGTTCCTGAAGTGGCTGGAGTCTGAAGGAGCAAAGTCGGCTGAGGATATCAAGAGGCTTATGGTCGTGGAGAAGTTTATGTCCGTGCTCTCTCCTGAGATCAGGGTTAGAGTAAAGTAGGCAGACATTAAGGACCTGAGAGCCGTGGCCGATAGAGCTGACATGCTGGAAGAAGCCCTGCGACCACGTCGAGAGGGACAGCACCGACCGCCCGCATACTCCGGATATGGGAGAAATTATAGAAGGACGGACGGATGGAGGACCGGACGAATTCTCCCAAGTCCCACCTCTCGAGTGGAGACAGCAGTGGATCAAAGAGTGCTGGGGAGCCGGTAAAGAAGTCCCAAACGGAGAGCTCAGGAGCTGTTGCTGCGACGAAGGAGTCAACGGATGGTGCGAGAAAGACACATGGAGCGACGGCCTCTGGAGGCATTGCCAGGGCGAGCGGTGGTGGATGGTCACCGGCGGGGAAGCTTCACTGCTTCAATTGCGGAGGATTCGGACACTTCTCGCAGTACTGCAAACGCCCTCAGCAGCGGGGAAACGTTGCTTTCGTGAAGGTCGAGGACCAGATGGCCGAGAGGGTGCGAGACGAACCCGTACTTAATGGGGAGAAAAGAATTCACCCATTCGTGTGTGAGGGAACTGTAAGGATGGCGGACGCAGACCCCATCCCGGTGAAGATATTGAGAGACACTGGGGCAGACGTCCGACGGCCTGGGAATCAATCACCTCTTCATGGAACCCGGAGAACGATTGGAGGGCGAAGGCAGCCCGGATGGTGAGTTACAGGTGACCCTCACCAGTTCTCATGGGGTGGACCGCACTCGTCTTGGGGAGTTGCAGCAGACAGAATTCCCCGAATTGATTCGTGAGGCCAAAGGAGGACGTGTTGGTCCTGAGCGGGCCACTCATTTCTACATACAGGACGGCATATTGATGAGACAGTGGAGACCTGTGAGGATGGAGGCCGGAGAAGCATCTCTAGGTACGAGACACCAGGTAGTATTGCCGGCCCAGTGCAGAGCGGCAGTGTTAGATCTGTCGCACTCTGTGGACTCTGCAGGTCACCTGGGGGTGACCAAAACACTGCATAAGATCAGGGATCATTTCATTTCTACTGGCCAGGTATGGACGCCGATGTGAGGCGTTACTGCAAGACTTGCCAACCTTGCCAGAGGGCAGGTAAGAGCCAACCCGCGATACCAAAGGCCCCTTTAGTCCCTGTTCCATCGTTTGGGCCTGCATTCGAGCGTCTGTTGGTCGACTGGGTGGGACCGTTGCCACGGACGAAACGAGGAAATACCTACCTAATGGCAATAATGTGTGCATCAACCAGATTTCCGGAAGCTGTCTTGATGCGACGTTTGACGTCGAGAGGAGTAGCCGGGCAGCTACAACGATTTTTCTCTTGGGTGGGAATGCCCAGAGAAATTCAGACGGACTGTGGAAGTATATTCCAGTCTAAGTGGTTCAGACAGACAGTGACAAGTTGGCGAGTGATACAGATTCGGTCGTCGCCCTACCGACCGCAGTCACAGGGGGCGATCGAAAGATTCCACTCCACCTTGAAGACCGTTCTGAGAGTGTTCTGCGCAGAGCATGGAGCTGAGTGGGATGAGGCAGTATACCCTGTGTTGTTTGCCATACGTAACGCAGTGGTAGAATCGTTAGGTTTCTCACCTTTCCAGCTGGTGTATGGGCATGAGGTGCGAAGTCCTCTGTCCATGCTGAAGGAACAATGGACACCAGGGGTGACCGTGGGAACGGTCAATGAGTACGTTCGAAAGTTCAAGGAGCGTCTCACCTTAGCAAAGGAACTAGCTGGAAAACATCTGAAGGAGGCGCAGCGTAAGATGTCGGAATGGTACAACAAGAGAGCTACGCCGAGGGAGTTCCAAGTTGGGTCCCAGGTGATGATATTGCTGCCGGGTAAGAGTAGAGTGACCGAGTCACGGTTCGAGGGTCCGTACCAGGTGCTTCGGCGGTTGGGTCCAGTAATATACGAGATCGGTAATCTGGATAGACCCCGCAAGAAACAGGTGTGTCATGTCGACCGCCTGAAGCCTTTCTTCCCTGAGGAAGGAGGAGCCGCCGAGCTGGATGGGACGGCGACTCGAGAACCCCAGCAGAAGATGATCCTGTGCATGCAAGTGGATCAGGAACTTCCAGAGGAGGAAGGAAAGTGGTCCAGGGCGGACGGCACCGTTCTCACCAATTCGGA
The DNA here is from genome assembly GCA_020271785.1 of Procambarus virginalis. Classification (NCBI taxonomy): domain Eukaryota; kingdom Metazoa; phylum Arthropoda; class Malacostraca; order Decapoda; family Cambaridae; genus Procambarus; species Procambarus virginalis. Next base: position 9,937,243 of record WNGS01165503.1, on the reverse strand, counting down.
GAGTTTGTCGAAGATTGAGGACAAGCTACAACACCTGGAAGAGCAACAGAGCGCGGACCTGACGAACCTGGTAAGGGAGAACGCCTCTCTCTTCACCGACGTGCCCCGACGTCACAAGAGTGTAATGCACGAGGTGGAGGTGAGGGACGCCAGGCCCGTCAAGCAGAGCGCGTGTAGGGTAAGCCGGGAGAAGCGAGAGCTGATGAGGAAGGAGGTGGAGTATCTCCTTGAGAACGACCTTGCAGAGCCTAGCAACAGTGAGTGGAGTTCCCCATGCCTGTTAGTGAAGAAAAGCGATGGTACATTCCGCTTTTGTACAGACTACAGAAAGGTGAACTCCATCACTGTGGCCGATTCCCACCCCATGCCAAGGGTGAGCGATTGCATTGACCAGGTGAGCAGTGCGAGGTACGTATCCAAGGTCGATCTGCTCATGGGGTACTACCAGATCTCCTTGACTCCCGCGGCCAGGAAAATTTCAGCTTTCGTAACACCGGACGGGCTGTACCAATACAAGGTGTTTTACTTTGGAATGAAAAACAGCGGTAGCTGTTTCCAGCGCATGATGAATGAGTTGCTAAAGGGGGCCGAAGGCTGCACAGTATACATCGATGACATCGTCGTATACGCCGACGATTGGAAGACGCACCTGGAAAGACTCAAAGAATTGTTCAGAAGGCTAGAGGAGGCTAACTTAACTGTAAACTTAGCCAAGCGCGAATTTGGGAAGGCCCACTTAGAGTACCTTGGCTTCGTAATTGGCCAAGGAGAAGTAACCCCTGTAGATCATAAAGTGTCAGCCATTAGGGAATACCCCGTGCCCAGGACGCGTAAAGAATTGTTAAGGTACCTCGGGATGATAGGATACTATCGTGGGTTCTGCAGGAATTTTTCCATGGTAGCGCATCCCCTGACCGAGCTACTCTTCAAGAATGTGCGATGGAAATGGGGAGAGGCCTGAAAGGAGTCTTTTGAGAAGACCAAGAAACTGTTGATGGAGGCCCTCAAGAAACATCATCAAGAAACTGTCAAGAAACTGTTGATGGACACCTCAAATGATATGATGGAAGTGCTGATAATCAAAATAGAGATTATAAATGTAGTTATTGTCCTTGTATATAAGTCACCGGAGGCAAACCCTCAGCAGTTTAAAGACCAACTACTGAAAGTAGAACACTGCTTGGAAAACCTCACAAATCCAGCTCCGAACATCATCCTGCTTGGGGACTTCAACCTACGGCACCTGAAATGGAAGCACCTGGCTAATACAGTGATATCAGAAAGAATACCAGGAAGTAGCCTTAATGAACAGGCACATGCAAATGACCTGCTACGGATGTGCGACAGGTTTGCCTTAAACCAGCAAATAGTAGAACCAACCAGGAAGGAGAACACGCTGGACCTCATTTTCACTAATAATAATGAATTGATCAGGAACATAATGATTACAAATACCTGTTACTCAGATCACAACTTAATTGAAGTTATGACAACCATGGGGAATAGACCTTCAAAACCAGTCCAGATTCCTGGTGGAGGAGATTTCAGCAAATTCAACTTCAATAATAAACAGATAAACTGGGAGCAAATAGACCAGGACTTCACAGAAATAAACTGGGAAGAACAGCTAGGAAATGCGAACCTGAACCAGTGCCTGGAAAAAATAAGCTCAGTAGCACTAGAAATATGTACAAACCGCATCCCCCTAAGAAAAAAGAGGAAGAGATGCAGATTGGAACGAGAACGTCGTTCCCTATATAGGCGAAGAAAACGAATCGCGGTACAACTTGAGAGTCGCACCCTATCTCAGGAACGGCGAAGAAGGTTAGGTAGCGAAATAGGAAAAATTGAACTCAAGCTACAAGAATCATACAAAACGCAGGAGAGGGAAAGAGAGCAAAAGGCCATCAGTGAAATAGAGAGAAACCCGAAATATTTTTTCTCCTATGCAAAATCAAGATCAAAAACCACATCTAGTATCGGGCCCCTGCGAAAGGAAGATGGAACTTTCACCGATGACAACAAAGAAATACTGAGCTACTGAGGAAGCAATACGACTCTGTCTTCAGCGAGCCACTAAACGCACTAAAGATCGATAACCCAAATGAATTTTTCATGGATATGATACCAACATCAAATCATATATCAGACGTCACCCTATCCCCACTGGATTTTGAAGAAGCCAAAACAGTATGCCTATGCACTCCGCACCAGGCCCGGATTCTTGGAACTCCATATTCATCAAGAACTGTAAAAAACCACTATCGCAGGCCCTTCACATTCTGTGGAGACAAAACCTAGATACTGGCGTTATTCCTGATATACTAAAAACAGCAGAGATAGCACCACTTCATAAAGGAAGAAATAAGGCAGAGGCAAAAAAATTACAGACCGATAGCACTAACATCGCACATCATAAAAATTTTTGAGAGAGTGCTAAGAAGTAAGATCACAAATACATGGAATCACAGCATCTCCATAACCCCGGACAACATGGTTTCAGAACAGGGCGCTCTTGCCTGTCGCAGTTGCTGGACCACTATGATATGGCATTAGATGCTATGGAAGACAAACAAACACTGATGTAATTTACACAGATTTCGCAAAAGCTTTTGATAAATGTGACCATGGTGTTATTGCCCATAAAATGCGCTCAAAAGGAATTACCGGAAAAGTAGGCAGATGGATCTACAATTTCCTGACCAACAGAACCCAATGTGTAATAGTCAACAAAATAAAATCCAACCCGTCAACCGTTAAGAGCTCAGTCCCCCAGGGTACTGTGCTTGCTCCAGTACTTTTTCTCATCCTCATATCGGACATAGACAAGAGCACAACCTATAGCACTGTATCATCCTTTGCAGATGACACTAGGATCTTCATGAGAGTAGGCAACATAGAGGACACGGCGAACCTCCAGTCAGATGTAGATCAGGTATTTCTATGGGCA
>WNGS01165503.1:9914943-9925804 GCA_020271785.1 Procambarus virginalis | reverse complement strand
AGAGCATGCTGTAGAGTGGCTCTCTCTATATGAGCTGATTTAACTCGTTAGACACCCAGACTAGGTGTCAACAAGCGAGGAAACCAGCATGACAGCTTCTCAACAACCACAGCGACACCAGTGGTATCGCTGTCTACTAAGTATTTATAGTATACATTTGGCCATTTTATTCATAAATAGGTAGGCGGTTATAATGTGGGATTAAACCTACTATCACGTACGTACTCAGCTCTACACACATATATTACATGTAATATCTGTAATTATATGTTTAGGGAACCTTTATTAATTCCTTACACCCCAAACAGGTAATTGTGAGGGAAATTAGTGAAGCAGGAAGCTGGCTTCCAACATATTAGAGAAAATGCTACCACTAGCAGTACATCAAGCTTTGTAGTCCTCCAGACAGCCGCCATTACGTGGCACTCAGAGGCATAGAGCTACACCCAATTTTGATGTTACAATTACACAGCCTTAACAGGCCCATCAACAGGAACAGCTACGGCCCCTTTTTGCTCAATACTGTAGACATAGTATTAGTCTATGTTATTATAAATAACATTTATTGTGGTATAATAGTAGGATTAGACCACCATATGTGATATGATTTATAATTTATATCAAAGACTAGGTAAACAAATTATGGTTTATGAAGGAGTCCACCTCAAAGTGGTTAAGACTACAAATTGTCCCTCCAATTGATGTGAGATAAATTCAAGCAGCTGAATCAGTACATACAGTCCAATCACTTACTTAATTACTTACTACTATCTAATTAACAAACTTATTACTAAGAACTAACTAAGAAAATTAATCAAATCAAATATCCAATTAAAGTCAATTAAAAAATAAATAAATATTTGAGTATTCACAGCTCTTCTTCTTGAGAATAGGTGCAGTTTGCATGAAGGGTTAACCCTCCCGATGACTGCACCAGGACAGACGTAAGGAGATGCGTTTACGGTTAGGATGAGAAGAAAGTCAAAAGCGGTAGATGTGATGGGCCGTAGAGAGAGGAGAGGCGGCGAAAACTGAGTCGAACGTTAGAGGGAGACACCCCGCACCGGGGGGCGGGGTGTCGCGGTCACGGTGGCAGCCACGCACAGCTTAGCAGTGTGTGCAAGACGGGAACTAATACTTCTCCGGAAACTTGTATATCGGAAAGCGCAAGCAGTACGCTTCCCAAATCACCCGCTCGTCAACGGGCAGCCGGCCACTAGGCAGCGCCCTCGGCTGAGACATCCTATCCGGCACCCGATACACAAACTCCTTCACCCGCGACACCCAGATAGTGGACGAGCACCACGGGATCGGAAGCACCCGGGCATCTCGATAAGGGCCCAACTCCGGACCCTCACAGGGCACGACTCCAGCAGACGGAACCAGGCAATCCCCAGACCGGAGCAAGGAAGGAGGGGATACAGCAGGGGATGCAGGCGCGGCACCGACCCCACCACCGGGCACAGGACCCGAGGCCCCCCGGCACACATCTTTCCGCAACATCACGACGAGGTCCCGATCATCAGGGACAACCCCCCACTGCGGAGATCCAACAGCAGGAGACGCAGGAGGAGAGGCACAGGTAGCAACTTCGGAGTCTCGCACAGCACCAACATCCTCGGAGTCTCGCACAGCACCAACATCCTCGGAGGGGGCGCCAGATCATCATACTCCCCCACCTCCTCCCAAGGCACACCACGAGGGGGAGACACACTCCGAGCCCGCCGTGAACGCTTCGAGACAGGTCGCACCACACCACGCCCAGCAGGCCCCGCCGCAGGCACGGCCACCATCTTCACATCCACACAGGTCACACCAGCACTGTCCGAAGAGTCCACAGAGGCCACATCACCCACACTGTCCACATCATCCTGGGAAACAGCCTCAGAACACCGACGCGCACGCTTCTGCAAAGGGATGGAAAGAGCAGAACTACAGTTGTCAGCACACACAGGCACGGCAGGCACCTCTCCCTGCCGAAGCACCCCCTCTAAAACAGCAGAACCCGTATTCCCGGGAGCCGGTATCACATCCACAGGCGGGACATGGACCTCCACCGGGACATCCTGCACAACACGCAGCTCAGGCGACGGCCCAACACCCACACACACCGGCTCAACATCCCCAGGGGCCACAGCAGGCACCAGACGGGTCGTGCAGGCCGTAGAATTCACCTCAACAGGCGGAGCAGCAGACAGGCAACCAGGCGCCGCAGGCACAGTACCCACTCCATCCTCAGAACCGTCCGGAAGTAACAAGGGTGGGAAATCCTCCGCACGAAAAACATGCACCCGACCAGCTGCTCCCACGTCGCACGCTGCAGCCAGATGACCCTCGTGACCACACCGATAACAGGTGCGCGGTTGACCCCGATACTGGCAGTGGAGCGTGTATCCCAACACGGATATCGACGACGGTACACTACACTTCAGCGACATCGTCAGGGTGCGGGAGCCGTCAAGCATACCAACACAGTGCCCGGCAACGACCTTGTTCCAACGAACACTTAACACTGTCCCAAACCGTTCGAAACAGGAGGTCAAAAAGCCGTCCTGAAATTCGAAGGGGGCGCCATGCACCGCCACAGACGTCAAGGTGACACTAAGATTCACTACCTTAACGGAGCCAGCAGTATCAGGGAGAGGGTAAACACGCCCCTCACACCGCTCGAGAAACGCCTGAAAGTCAGCCTGGAGGCGGAACTTTACCACAGCACGGTTGCCCTGAAGCAGCTGGATGCCCACCAGGTCCGACAGCTGCACATGAAGCACGTCCACCAGGGCGACACCAACCAATGGATGGTCTACTGGTACCGTAAACGCCAGACCAGCCGACAATGTCCTCTTCACTGGGGGGCGAGAAGTCCCCATGGCTAAGCAAACGTCACCCTGTCAGTGGCAGACCACCACCAGCAGGGCAAACCAGCAATCACCCAACGTAAACACTAGCCAGTGCGGAGAGACCTCAGGAGCGTCCGACCTGGCCGGTGGTCACCACGCAACTCCCTCAGCTCATTCTGTTTGTTGTTATTCTGCCTAATGTGGCCTACCTCCCGAGATAGACGACTCAAATGTTTGGTTGTTCTATTATGTTTATAGAATAGATGTTAAGCTCTATTCCTGGTGTTGGAAATATATTCAGTCATAGTGAACTTTTTTATTAAGTATAAACACTAGACTGTTGTTTAAAAAGAAATTAGATTAATATAAATACGTGACGTCGATGACGTCACGGAATCACCCATTCTCTTTTCTTTATGGGGGTAACTCTTTTTTTATATATATACAAGAGTTGTTACATTCTTGTACAACCACTAGTATGCGTAGCGTTTAGGGGCAGGTCCCTGGAATACGATCCCCGCCGCGAAGAATCGTTTTTACAACCAAGTACTCATTTTACTGTTGAGTTAAACAGAGGCTACTGTTAAAAACTTGCGCCCAGTAAATTCTCCCCGGCCAGGATACGAACCCATGACAAAGCGCTCGCGAAACGCCAGGCAAGTGTCTTACCACTACACCATGGAGACTGGTTATTATGTGTGTCGGATTTCCGACACCTCCTTCTGTCCTTCACTGCCCCTCTCGGTTGTCTCCCCCTCCTCCGGACCCCATCAGTCCCCCTCTGGTCCTCCTGCTCCCTTCCCTCCATCCTTAGTAAGTTTACCCATTCCCCCTAACCCTGATTTTGCTGACCCCTGATCCTAAGCTTATTTATTACACTGTGATCTTTACCTTTGTTTCTTCATTGTTCTCTGTTGCTGTTCTTTCTTTTTTTGATAATATCTGTTCTTCAGTGGAATATTCGTGGATATTATGCCAATTTTCATGAACTCCCAACTTCTGATAACACAATTTTCACCATTTTGTGTTTGTCTCCAGTAGCCAATGCTTGGTGCTCGTCCTGGTCACTTTTGTGGTTATTTCTTTCTTTCTCCCCACCCCCAGCAAGAGGGGGGGGAGAAAAAACTCATTACCAGCCCCAGCCAGAGAAAAATCCTCTTGCTGGGGCCTATAATTCTACTGCTCTCTTGATTCGTTCTGATATTCCCTTCGTCCCTCTACTTTTCCCATCGCCTATCCATTGTTCTGCTGCCCGTATTTTTGTGAGTAAATGGTGTACAATCTGTTCCATTTAACTCCCCCGAAATGTCCCGCTTTCCCTTCCTGATCTTAAGCACTTCTTGGACTCCTTGCCGGTGCTCCTGTTGGGTGATTTCAACTGTCGACGTACCCTCTGGGTGATGTTCTGACAAACCCCTGAGGCCGCCTTCTCGAACCGTTCGTCCTCTCTTCTTCTTCCCTGTCTCGTCTGAATTCTGGTGAGCCCAATCATGTGGACTCACGGACTCGCACCCTTTCCTGTCTTGATCTTTCTCTCTGCTCGTTGTCCTTTTACTTAGATACTATGTGGCAGGTTCTTGATGACCTCCATAACAGTGACCATTTCCCCATCCTTGTTTCCTTTGAACCTTCCGGGGCACGCGGAAGTGTGTTCCCTGGTGGAATGCAGACTGTGCTCGGGCTTCCCACTGTAAGCATGCAGCCAGGAAAAAACACCGACGCCGGCAGACGGTTGATTCTTTATTTTTTTGTTTCGGAAGGCAAATGCGGTGGCCCGTAGGACCATCCGACCAGCTAAACGTGAGAGTTGGAAATCTTATTTTTCCACCATTACGTCCGATACTCCTCTTCTGCAGATCTGTAAGAAGATCCGCAAGATTGCGGGTAAGTCCGTTCCAGATGTCTCGCCGGTTCTCCACCTCCGTGGTACTCTTGTGACGAACCCAGTGAACATCGCAACCGACCTGGGTTCCCACTTTTGTACTGTTAGCTCTGGTTCTCATCTTCCTCAATCCTTCCTTCTTCGTAAGCCGTTTTTGAATCTCATCCCTTAGATTTCCACACTCATCTCCACACTTCCTATAACGATCCATTCTCTCTATCTGAAGTTCAGTCTGCCTTGGCCCTCTGTGGATCTACAGAAGCGGGCTCGGATGACATTCATTATGAGATGCTTCGCCATCTCTCTCCTTGCACGTCTCAGTATTTACTGAGTCTGTATACCCAGGTCTGGGAGTCGTCGCCAGTCCCTGAGGACTGACTCGATGCCGTTGTACTCCCTATTCGGAAACCGGGGTCTCTCAGGACATCCCCTAAGGACTTCCACCCTATTGCCCTCACGAGTTGTGTCTGCAAACTCTTTGAGCGTATGGTATATGTTCGTCTGATGTGGTTCTTGGAAGACCATCACCACCATCTCCTCTCTCCTTCTCAATTTGGTTTTCACAAGTGCCGCAGCACAGCAGATGTCCTGGTGAACTTGGAGGTCTATATTCGTACTGCTTTTGCTGCGAAGACCTCCGTTGTTGCTGTCCTTTTCGACCTGTAAGGCTTATAACAAAACTTGGAGATACCATATTCTGTCCCAACTTCGTTCTTTTGGCCTTCGTGGTAATCTCCCTCTCTTCCTCCAAAGCTTCCTCTCTCGTCGTTCCTTTAGTCAGGCTTGGTGCCACTCTCTCTGCCTCTTTTCGCCAATACGAAGGTGTACCCCAAGGTAGTGTTCTGAGCCCTACTCTTTTTCTGGTTGCCCTCAGTGGTCTCCTTTCCTCCCTTCTTTCTGACATCTTCACCGCTCTTTATGTTGACGACCTTACTCTTTGCTGTCGAGGTGATGATCCGCCTTTTCTTCAACGACGGCTTCAACTTACGATTAATGCCGTGTCATCTTGGGCCACCAATCATGGCTTCAAGTTCTCTGCAACTAAGACATGTGCTATGACTTTTACTCGGAAGCATGTCGTTCTTCGTCCCTCTTTGTTGCTTTATGGTCATCCCCTTGTGTACAAAGATTCCGCAAAGCTTTTGGAGATAATATTTGACACTCGTTTGTCTTGGTCGCCCCATATCTCTTACTTCAGAGTTGAATGCTCAAAGGCCATTAACCTACTTAAGATTTTGCCCTATACTTCTTGGGGAGCGGATAGGCGCACGCTCCTCTCTTTGCGTTCCTCTCTCGTACTGTCTAAATTCGATTATGGTTGCCCTGCATACTCTTCTGCTTCTCCTTCTACTCTCCGCCGTCTTGATCCTTTGCACCATACTGGGTTGCGCCTTCGCTTTGGTACCTTTCGTTCAACACCTACCCTCAGCTTGTATGTTGACACTGGCTTCCTGTCTCTCCAGGACCGCCGAGATCGCTACTGTCTTCGCTACCTTGTGCGGTCCTTACGACACCCTCACTCTCGCCTGTGTCGTGCTTTGACTTTTACCCCTCCTGTAGTTCCTGTTCCCCTTCACCACCTCCCTCTTTCTGTCCGGTTGTCTCGCCTGCAGCATTCTCTTTCGGTTAGGATTACTAATATTTCTCCTCGTGTTGTTCCGTCCTTACCCCCGTGGTGGGTCACCCCTTTCCTCAATATTGCAAATTCCTGACCACATCACTAAAGCTTTTATACCCCTCCTACAGTTCTGAAACGCCTTTTCCTTGAATACTTTTCTTCACATTCCCGCTCCGTTTCCATATTAACCGATGGGTCTAAGTCTGCAAGCGGTGTAAGCTACTCTGTTGTTTTCCCTGACCACACTTACGTGTCGCCTGCTTCCGGAGACTAGTATCTTCATGGCAGAACTTTATGCTATTCTATATGCTCTTCGTCTACTGCTTTCTCGCTGTCAATTCTCCTTTGTGCTTGTAGTTGATTCTCATATGGCTCTGGAGTTCTTTAATCCAGTCCACCCGGTGGTAGTCGAGATTCAACATTGGCTGTTTCTTATCTCTAGTAGATTTAAGACAGTTGCGTTTTGGTGGGTTCCCATCCATACTGTTGTCTCTTTAAATGAGCGTGCGGACGCTGCCATTAGGGAAGCTATCTGCACTTGTCCCATCTCCCGTAAAGGTATTCCTTATTCCGACTTTTACCCGGTTATTCATTCCTTTATCCTTGCCCGTTGGCAGGGTTGTTGGTCTTCTGTTACTGGTAACAAACTGCGTACTCTTAAGAGTAGTGTGTCCCTGTGACCTTCCTCCTACCACCGTAACCGGAGGTGGGAAACGACTCTGGTCAGGTTACGTATTGGCCATATGCACTGAAATCACAGACACTTAATGGAGCGCCATCCTGCTCCTTATTGTCCTGTCTGCATTGTCCCTCTTACAGTAGTTGTTATGGTTGTAGTCAGAGAAACAATCTTCGTCCTCATGGTTTTATTCTCCGCCTGTAACAACAACAAAACAATAATCAGGTACATGAAATATTGTTAACAAGATCATAAACAAAGCATCTGCTCCAAACATGCTACCTCCAACATCTGTAGTACTCAATCCCAACATTCCTCCCCTTTTAAATAAACTCTATCCCTACAGGTTAAGTCTATCAGGCGGTCGTATGACTCTTCCTGATTTTCTCAACTGGAAGTCCTGACCTGTTACTTCTGGGAAACATTCGTCTGAATTACTCCTTGTAGAGTCCATAGGGTTGACTGTATCCCCATACCCTCTGCTGCCCCTTGCTCTGCCCCACGGTCACCTGCAGGTGCTGCTATCCCTTCATTATTAGGATGGATATCACTAGTTGCCCCACCCCCACCTGAAGGGTCTTCAAAATTCCCCGTGAACCTTGGCATGAGCTGATCGGCATGCCTTTTCCAATTAATGTTCCCAAAACTCTGCACTTGCACAGTGAAGTTCCTGCGGCCCAGGACTTCCCTAATTTTCCCTTCCACCCAGGGCTTTCCACTTCCAAAATTCCTTGCATATACTGCATCCCCTTCATTAAACAACAATTCCTCTCCCTGAGCCAACTGACTGGCCAAGCTAGTTGCCGATTTCTCTTTATTGGGATCTGTCTTTACTGCTTCCATGTGCACTTTAAAGTGTCTATTAAACAGTAATTCAGAAGGAGATTTACCAGTAGTAGAATGAACAGTTTTTCTTTGATTATATAAAAATCTACAAAGCCTTGTATTAATAGTACCTTCCGTAAACCGCTTTAACCCTTCTTTCAAGGATCTCACTGCTCTCTCTGCTAGACCATTTGCATCCCATCCTCGTCGCCACTGGTATGGTTGTAGTCAGAGAAACAATCTTCGCCCTCATGGTTTTATTCTCCGCCAGTAACAACAACAAAACAATGATCAGGTACATGAAATATTGTTAACAAGATCATAAACAAAAGAGCATCTGCTCCAAACATGCTTCCTCCAACATCTGTAGTACTCAATCCCAACAGTAGGTCATATCCTTGTTGAATGTCCTGACTTCCAGGACGAGCGTGTCTTGCTTTCCGACTGTCCCCCACGGTCACTTGTCCCTCGATAGAATTCTTGGTGAATCGGATACTTTTGATTTCGTTCGCCTTGTGCGTTCCTGTTCTCATATTGGCATCCTCAGTGATATTTAGCGCCCTCTGATTATCCCATACATTTGATGGTGCTACATAGCCTTCCCGGCTTGGTGCCTTCTTTGATAATAACTTCTGTTTTTTTGTGCTTTATTATATATCTAAAGGTTACAAGATATACATTGGATGATACAATGAGTGCTTAAATGTTATGGATCTATTGAAACTCCTCCGCTTCCGGACAGGAACCGAGGATGCAGCAGGCGTTTCCACCTCTGCTTAGCCACACTGAGGCGATGAAACAAAAAAACTGGCAGCCCTTGGGTCTCTGGTGACGTCAATGAACCTGGAGCCCAATTCCTTGAGAAATTCTAAGACACTCTTACCCCAGGGCCCATGCATCTCAGACGATATATTAACAAAGGTGTATTGACCTTCCAATCGCCGGTATTTGACTGATTTTGCCATTTCCCTGTGGTTGGCCACCCCACCTGCTTGATCAGCACCGAAGAGCATATAGGTGTCAGCCAGGGTGGATACACATGTGTAGTCCCACACCAACTGTTTGCCGATTTCCAGGGATGTGTAGTGATGCCATCAGAGTCATTTAGGTTTTGGTCCCCTAGGATGCGAGGTTCTCGCTCTGCTGGGCACTGAGCTGAGACAAGGCTCCTCTTGATGATGTCATTGACCTCATCTCTCATATGGCATGCAAGTTGTCTTGTATGCCAGCACTTTGTTCTTCTGCAATGAAACCCATGCAGTCCATATTGGTCTGCTTCCACCCTGTTGCAAATACACTTATATTCAGTGTGAATTGGGGTACCAAGGCGGAGAGCCACTGCTCCACGAAGGAATTCTGGTTATAGACGAGTGCCCATTGCTGACATGGATACTGCCAGGAGAAAGTTTCCTGCATGGGGGGCACACACTGCTCTGAGGCGGGCTTTCTCCTTGTCTAATATTGCGGCGCTGAGCATGACATCAGCTATTTTGTCTAGTGGCGGGTGGTCTCAGCTGCACTGTTTATGTTTTTTTGTTGGCTCTATGATGGGTGCTGGGACTGCAAGAGCATCCCACTGATTTGAACATTCAGTGAAAGCAGGATTTTGTATTCCTGCTGAATCTCTCAGGGGTTCATGTAGGATCTTTCTTACGAAGTCGTGCGATGCATGGGAGGAGGAAAGGAACACTAGTAGAGCAATCTGGGAGGCTGTGTGGACACTAAGGCCGGCGAGTCTTATGGGGAGGGTTGCTTGCTCCTACTGAGAGTCGTCCAATGGCAGGTTCAAGACTTTCACCAGCATGGACCTCAGAAGGGTGTCATACATATTTAATTAAGGGCTGTTGTAGGATGGAGAACACCTCAGAAAAAGTCAACTTAGGGAGACATAGGCATTTTGTGAGGAGGAAGAGAGCAGCATGGGCATCAATCTTGTCAATCCTGTCCAGCATTTTTCTTAGATCAGTGATTTTTGGATCCAGGACCTCCTCGATTGCTTGCGGGCCAATGGGGGCACCCAGGAGAGTGCAGACAGGTAGCTCACCAACAAGAATGTCTAGAAGAACATAAATTTTTGGCTAGAGATGTCTGGATTGTGGGAGACTATTTCACATTTGGATGCATTGAGAATGAGGCCCAAGGCTGCTCCTTGCTCCTGGATTTTCCTTATATCCTCCAATATGGTATCCGGGTGCCGGCAAGAGTGCCATCATCCAGGTACCAGATGTTTAGCTCGTTTGTCAGACTATTAGTGACCCCCCTTTGATAGCTCACGTGGTCCTCAAAAATCAGATGATTTGATAATATACCATGCCCAAGATTACCATCAGAGCACCGAAGGGAATATGGGGAAATAGCCTTTTCTACCATCATCATCTGTCCGGTCGTGATGGTCCAGCAGTTAAGGTCTCCTTACACTAGTTGCATAGTGCTTCTGGCAATATGGGTTCGAGTCACTTCTGGGGTGTGGAGTTTATCGGTTACATATTCCTGAGGACCATTCAGGCTTGTTCGCATTTGTGTTGCTCACGTCGCCCCTAAAAAAATGAGGTGATTTGATAAAATACCATGCCCAAGATTACCTTCAGATCGCCAGCGGGATGATGGAGAAATAGCCTCGGCTACCATCATCTTTTGTCCAGACGTGATGGTCGAGCGGATAAGGTCTCCTGTACACCAGTTACATAGTGCTCCTGGCAGTATGGGTTCGAGTCACTTCTGGGGTGTGGAGTTTTCAGTTGCATATACGCCTGGGGACCATTCAGGCTTATTCGCATTTATGTTGCTCACGTGGCCACAAAAAAAAAGGTGCTTTCATAAAATACCATGCCCAAGATTACCATCAGAGCGCCAGTGGGATGATGGGAAGAAGCTAAGGCTACCATCATTTTTTGTTCGGTTGTGATGGTCGAGCGGTAAAGGTCTTCTGAACACCAGTTGCATAGTGCTCCTGGCAGTATGGGTTCAAGTCACTTTCAAGTCACTTCTTGGGTGTGGAGTTTTCAGTTTTTAATATA
>WNGS01165503.1:9891766-9908385 GCA_020271785.1 Procambarus virginalis | reverse complement strand
GGGGTGTGAGTTTTCATTCGCATATAGTCCTGGGGACCATTCAGGCTTGTTTGCATTTGTGTTCCTCACGTGTTGCCCCAAAAAATGAGGTGATTTGATCAAATTCTATGCCCAAGATAACCATCCAAGTGCCGGCGGGGAAGTGGTTCATATAGCTCAGGCTACCACTTCCTTATGTCCGGTCGTGATGGTCAAGTGGTTTAAGGCGTCCTGTACATACCAGCTGCGTTGCTCCTGGGAGTATGGGTTTGAGTCACTTCTGGGGTGTGAGTTTTCATGCGCATATAGTCCTGGGGACCATTCAGGCTTGTTCGCATATATATATATATATATATATATATATATAATATATATATATAATATATATATATATATATATATATATATATACTATGAACAACCCAAATCCTACCATGAACACCCAAATCACGGAACTATTTACTCTTCCCACAATGAGAGTAAGGACAAGACCAGAACATAACGATGCCAACACAGAAGACAATGTTCAACATAACAGGCCAATTACACTGGATTAATCTTTGTATGTAGATGCCAGCTGCCTCGTATGGGCCAATAGGCCTTCTGCGGTTACCTCTATTCTTATGTTCATATGTTTCACCCCATTTATCCCTTATGTATCCCCTATGTTTTCACCTTTATTGTCTTATCACCTGACCCAGTGCGGGTATATAATCAAACCACATTGTAACATTTCCTCACTTGAGAATGAACCATGGAGGTTCGAAACGTTGTGCAAATTGTTTAAATAAGTGTAATACATTCTATAGTAATTCACATCTTTTCTTTACCCGGAAATTACGAAAATGAGTTTTGGAGAACTCCTATTTCAGCTAAGCCCTGATGCTAAGAAAATAGTTAGAGGGATAGAAGCCCTAAATCAGAAGATAGTAAATACAGAATATGCGGTCATATTCAATGAGACATGTTTAAAAGAAAACCTGCTGCCAGTATACACCAATATATATATATATATATATATATATATATATATATATATATATATATATATATATATATATATATATATATATATATATATATATATCATATAGCGTCAATGAGAAAATCCATTGGAGCCGTGATGCGGTTCCGATCCTATAGAATGAGTGTTGCCAGGCACACGCTATAGTCAACTAGGCCACGACATGGTCAAAAAGATTGCAATCTGGAGTTCTACTGAGCTCTATTTTTTGTATTAATAATAATAATAATGTAAAATAAATGATTTAACAATATCAATCTCTTCTTCACTCTCATCTTCATCAATCAGAAATCCCAAAGTAATAAATATTATTTTTAGAATTAACGATTTCGTTACCCACACATTTCCCATAATGCAGTAGCAAATGAAAATGGTCATCCCCTCCTTTTTTAATTATATTAACCACAATTATGGTTGCGTTATTTTTTTCATCGGTCTGCAACATTATTTGATCATCGATAATGACCCAGTTTTTACAATAAACTATTACAAAAAATATATCCTTCAACATTTAAGGAATGTTTGAATGTCAAAAAGAAGAAAGTTATTTAAAAGAATGTGCTTTTACAAACATGCCTTTTTCCTATGAAAGTTGGTCTTGGTGTAATACTACCCTGGACAATAATAAGGTTGATTATTATTTCCTCCCACTACACGACACCAAGGTTTTTTTTTAAATAGTTACCAATTTCCTCAAATACTGCAGACAGATATATAAATCGCTCGTTAATCATAATGAATATAATGGAGGAAGATGTCTACTACCTTGTTTCTTCCTCGTAGGTTATGATATTGAGAAGCAAAAAAAAGGTATAGTGTCATTTTCATTTTTCATCTCTGATTTACCGTGCAACTGGTTTATTCCAACTTCGATCTCTGCCTTTTCTGAAATGGATATCAATCCAGGTTGGATTGCAACTACATTGCTCAAACCTAAAATACAACCTGTTTTTAATTCACCTCACGTGATTAATGTCTTTAGACTTCCTAACAGTGGTTTAGTTGTAACTTATCATTGGTCCTCCATTCTCTTTTTACTCTTAGAGCCCATATTAGTGATGCCATCTTCTCAGCTTATATGTAAAGTTCTGCAGGGTAATTGGGATCCTCATCAGTTAGTAAATATAAAAAAAGAACGAACAATATTAATGATAAAGAGGCCAGTCTAAAATATCTCGGCTCTCTTTATATTGTACATTATTACCCCAAGTCTCATCTTAATAAAATATATTTTCTATTGCAGTGTTTTACAAAGATTCACCAAACATTAACCAACAACACGATTCCTTTCAACCCTAAGATTTCATGAAATCTCTTATCTGGGGTATTTCTCTCTTACAACCGAGTCAAGAAAAAATATAACAATGATAAGTTCCTAACAGACGGAATGCATTGGGCAGTGGAGGCAGACTACATACACAGTTTCAAATGTTTATGTGATAGAGTCCAATGGGCTCAGGAATCTGCACACTAGTTTATTGACAGTTAAGAGATGAAACCATAGAACCTAAGCTTAATCCTCCACCCCAAGCACATCTGGTGAGTACACTGTGACGGGAAAAATGTAGGAGTGTAGATGTTCGGCAGTCTTCCTAATGGCTGGTGTCAATGCCTGTCACATTTACAAAAAAAAAGAGACTGTTTGGCTGTTGTCTGTGGTAGAAGTAAGGGAAGACACGCAAAACACAAAGTATGAACAATGAAACTTTAATTAATACTGAAAACAAAGTATGAACAAAAGGAATCCCTTGGCTTATGTACAGTGCAAACAAACAAGTCAAAAAATATAACATAAAATCTAAGATCAGGAATGACGTTACTCTGAGAATAATATAAAGACAAAAATGACAATAACAGGTGCTGAGAATATGAGCGCTAGCTTAGAACCTCCACCGATAAACAGGACGTGTATCAGTTAGTTGATCACAGCTGAGAGCACAAGGATATTCTGACTATGATGGCTGGATCAGGCCCAGACATCGTCTCAGGTAGATGGCGCTGAGGTGCAGAGGTGCGAGTGTGCAGTCGGTGGGTCACCAATCAGAAGCAGGCAGGCTGGGAAGGGTTGTTTGCTGGTTGACGACGGGTGGCGAGCCGTCATGGAGGGAGTGGAGTAGGGGGAATCCCTAGATACACTACCTTGGGGGGTAGTGTACGTTTTGCCTCCTGGTCAAAACGTTTTGTGCTACTGGTAGACGTATCTTGAATGTAGCATCTTATTATTGTAGATGTGTAAGTAACTTTACGTAGGGAAGAGCAAGCTCAATCTCTCTTGAAAGAGATTATCGTCACAACACACACACACATTGTTGATTGACGGTTAAGAGGCGGGACCAAAGAGCCAGAGCTCAACCCCCACAAGCACAATTAGGTGAGTACACATTCGACGAAAATAAAAAATTAACCAGTGTATATATATGAAACTATAATCTCAATTCGTTTTTGTTTTCTCAGTAAGTTTTGAATAACAGTAATATTATTTTATTTACTAAAGCAAAACAGGAAAGAATAAGAGTTTAGTATGTATATACTGTATACAGTCACCCAGGCCGCAGAGCTAGATTAGACACGTGTGGACAATTTTAGGCATCCTAGAGAATATTAAGTTAAATTGGGAGTTGTTGTTATTACTATTTTCTTTCTTGACTCAGTTGTAAGAAAAAAAAATCACCAGATAAGAAATTTCTTGAAATCTGAGAGTGGAAAGGAATCGTGTTGTTGGTCAATGTTTGATGAATCTTTGGAAAACTTAAGTGTAGAAAGAAAAGTGTCAGCATACCTAACAGATGGAATGCATTAGGCAATGATGATGTAGAGGCAGACTCCTTACGCAGTTTCAAATGTAGATATGATAGAAACCAATTGGCTCAGGAATCTATACACCAGTCTACACCATTAATAGTTCAGACGCAGGACCAAAGAACCAAATCTCAATCCCCCCAAATACAACTAGGTGAGACACTATACACTATATTTCTTTTTTGTTAGTAAATATATAATAACAACATTATTTTATTACTTAAAAAAAGAGAGAATAAGAATTTTATTTTTATATATAATGTATACAGTCAACCGGGCAGCAAAGCTAGATTAGACACATGTGGACAATTTTAGGCATCCTAGAGAATATTAAGTTAAGAATTGTTGTCATTATTATATTTTTAACCAAGCACCTGGTTTACACAGTATGGTCTTTTTTAGCCCAATTATTAAATATATTCCCATCCATTTAATTTAATATTTGGAAAATTCCTACCTTTTTATGGTGCTTCGAAATTCATTTGTTCTCTATCTTCTTCTTTTTCTTCCTTTTTATACTTTCATATGGTGTTAATTGTTGTGAAAATTGCCAAAGTTGCCAGAATTGCCGCAAGGGAACCAGCTAAGGCATGTAGTGAACCCATAATGTATTTCATATTACCATCAGTCATTCCAACTGCAACTGATTCTATGTATGGTATTTTGTCTTATATATTCATAATAGATGTTATCGTAATGAGCAGACATAAAACAACTAATACAATAAGTATAAAATATGCGAATATTCTATTCCCAAACGTATATGTTTTTTGTATTTTTTATATAGAAACCGCAAAGTTAAATTAGACCCATGTGGTTTATTTGAGAAGTTGTACCGAAGGACTATTCTCTTGTAGTTCCATGCAGAACAACATGACGCCTTAAATAACTGATACTGTGAAAATATCTTTTGGTTTCCTTCCAAGTAACTGATATGGTAAAATCCCCATATTATCCCCCTTTTCTTCCATTATGTGGAATTTGTTACAGGAGTTTCATGAATGATAGAATGAATTTTTTAAGGTAATTTCCACAAATGGATGTCAACATGGAAGATATAAAGATTTCCAAGCAATAAAATAAGAGTCAATCGATTTGCTGTGATGTTGGAATTTGGAGGTGTAATGGTTTATTTGACTGGTGCAATTTGTATCAACAAGGAACAAGAAAGTAGGATGGGTATCAATCCTCTGAGAATTTTATAAAGAAGTGATCATGTCCTCTTTCCAAATGTAGATATGATATAGCCCATTAGGCTCAGGAATCTGCACACCAGTTCATTGACAGTTATGAGGTGGGACTAAAGAGCCGAAGCTCAATTCCCCCAAGCAGAACTAGGTGAGTATGACTATGTGAGTGCACATACCCACACACACATTGGATAATAAAAAAAATAAACCATTATATATATGAAACTATACTCAATATTTCTTTTTTTTAGTAAGTATATAATATTATTATTACTATTTTATATAAAAAAGAAAGAATAAGAGTTTAGTTTTATATATACTGCAATACAGCTAACCAGGCCGCAAAGTCTGATTAGACACGTGTGGACAATTTAAGGCATCCTAGAGAATATTAATTTAGGAGTTGCTGCTTTGACACTTTTCTTTATATACTCAAGTTTTTCAAAGATTCACCAAACATTGGTAAAGAGCATGATTCCTTTCAGCCCTCAGATTTCATGAAATCTCTTTTCTAATGTCTTTATCTCTTACAACTGAATCAAGAAAAAATATAATAATGACAGCAACTCATAAATTAGAACAATTTCTTGAAGTTCTCGTTCTATGTAATTTTTGGCATAACGCAGCTGATTTTTTGTCATCATAAGTTTTTAAAGAAATTTTTAAGGGTTTTATTATATAATATGATTCCCAAGGATGTCTAAAATTGTCCACACGTGTCTAATCTAGCTCTGAGGTCTGGTTGACTGTATACAGTATATATAAAACTAAACTCTAATTATTTCTTTTTTTCTTTTAGTAAGTAAATAATATATTATTACTGTTATTTAATACTTATTAAAAAAATAAAAAAAATAGAGAGTATAGTTTTATATATACTGATTGAACTTTTATTTTCATCCAATATGTGTATGTGTGTATATACTCATCTAGTTATGCTTGGGGAAGGGGGCCGAGCTTAGGTTCATAGCCCCCGCCTCTTAACCATCAATGAACTGGTGTACCGATTCCTGAGCCCATTGGGCTCTATCGTATCTACATTTAAAACTGCTTATGGAGTCTGCCTCCACTTCATCACGTCATCACGTCTGTTAGGTACTCTTGACACTTTTCTTTCTACACTCAAGTTTTTCAAAGATTCACCAAACATTGACCAACAGCAGGATTCCTTTCAACTCTGAGATTTCATGTAATTTTGTGACTGGGGTATTTCTCTCTTACAACTGAGACCAGAAAAAATATAATAATGTCAACAACTCATAACTTCTCCTCATAGGTCATACCCTCAGCTCGGGGACTAGCCTGATGGCATCCCTCTGAACCTTTTATAATTTAATTTTGTGTTGGATTAGATCTGAAACTGTGGATGGATGTGATGCCTCCATTACATCACGGCCTACATTGCATCCCATCTGTTAAAGACTCTGACACTTTTCTTTCTAAACACGATCCATCCGACTTTATCTATATACCAAAGAGTCGGAAAATGGCATCAACTAGAAAGAACTAAGAATGTAGCAAGCTGTTACAAAAGTCATCAGTCAAATAAACCACTACTCCTCCTCCAAATTCCAACATCAGGAAGACTTGTAGATGTATCAATCGAATCACATCACTTTTGCGATGACTGTATTAAAAAAATGTCTATTTATGTTTAATCCAATAGACTTAAATTCGTCTACTAGTTTAGATATAATACAAAAATACTATAGTATATGTTATTCCGATAAATTCTTTTAATATTGATTATGAAACAGTAAAATTTAATAATATCCATAAACGCAAACAACAACCTCGTAAGGTTGTTTTACCTCATTTACCTCATTTATATTTTAATTTGGTACTTACACGGATTTTATTTTCCTATTGACAAGGTAAAATTTCAGCAATTAGTGAGTGTAGCTTCTTCATTAGTATTTAGAATTAATACAGTAAAAGTAAATGGAAGAATGCCATCCTTGGAAACTTGTATAACATCCATGCTGACATCCATTTTTGGTCATTTACTACCCCAATTGATCATCATTTATCAAACTCATATACCAAATTCCAAATATTGTAATAGAATGGGATGATATGAAGATTTCACCATATCAATTACTAGAAGGGAAGAACCAAATTTTATTTTCACCTCACATATTTAAGGCATTTGACAAATGTTAATCATATTGTTATACAAGACGAGGCAGGAACTACAAGATAATAGTCATGGTATCATCATCCAAAACAACCAAAATTATCAGGAAAAACTCTACCTATGATGAGAAATTCTTCAGCGGAACAATTAAAGACACAGTGAAGAAAGTTGTGGACATGCTCATCAATGTCTATGGAATAGGTGGTAAAGGGGAGAATTTATAATATCTTCAATTTAGAGGAGTTTTGGAAAAAGTATCGTCTATTCCTCTAACACCAACAACACAATTCCTTTCAACCCACAGATTTCATAAAATTTCTTATCAGGTGTATTTCTCTCTTATAACCGAGTCAAAACAAAATTTAATTAATAATGACAACAACTCATAACTTAATATTCTCTAGGATGTCTAAAATTGGTCATACGTGTCTAATCTAGCTTTGTGGCCTGCATTGCTGTATACAGTATATATGAAACTAAACTCTTATTCATTTTTTATTAAGTAAAATAATATTATTATTTAATAATTACTGAAAAAAAGAAATAGAGAGTATAGTTACATATATATGCTAGTTGAAATTTTATTTGCATCCAATGAGTGCATACTCACCTATTTGTACTCACCTATTTGTGCTTGCGGGGGTTAAGCCTTGGCTCTTGGTCTCGCCTCTCAACTGTCAATCAACTGGTGTACAGATTCCTGGGCCTACTGGGCTCTATCATACCTACATTTTAAACTGTGTATGGAGTCAGCCTCCACCACATCTCTGCCTAATGCATTCTATTTACTAACTACTCTGACACTAAAAAAGTTCTTTCTAATGTCTCTGTGGCTCATCTAAATCTCTTATCCGGGATATCTCTCTCTTTCTCTCCTACAACTGAGTCAAGAAAAATATAATAATGACAACGACTCATAACTTAATATTCTCTAGGTTGCCTAAAATTGGCCACACGTGTCTAATCTAGCTTTGGAGTTTGCCTCCAAATATTATGAAGTTACGACTGTATACAGTCGTAACTGTATACAGTATATATAAAACGAAACTTATTCGTTCTTTCTTTGTTTTTTTATTAAGTAAATAATATAATAATATTATTATTTAATACTTACAAAAAATAGAGAGTATAGTTACATATATACTGGTTGAAATTTTATTTTCATATAACGTGTGTGTGTGTGTGTGTGTGTGTGATAAGTCGGTGGAATGATGTATGTACTCGTGAATACCTAACTACTCTCAGGGAGTATCATTACAGGGCAAACAACCCCCCTACAACAAAATTAACTTGAACCCTGGTGACATTGTTCTGGTGGATAGTGATTGTCCACGCTCAGAGTAGCCAATAGGCAGAATAGTCTCTGTTCATCCAGACAACCAGGGCATTACACACAGAAATCACAATAGCCTGATACATCAAATGATCAAATCTACAAGGGCCGTGATGAGGGTTCGAACCTACATTCGGGATGATCGCAAATGCGCCTTAGTCGATTGTGGCATTACATGGTCAAAAGAATTGCAACCAGGAGTGTTACTGCCCTCCATACGTATCCTGCAGCCCCTCCGAGACACAAACCTTGAGGTTTAGCAACACGCAGCACAAAAGATTGATAATTTTATGCCCCCCAACAGTGTATTGCCACAGCAATTTCTACATCAATAACAGGAAGAGCCGAGTATCTGTCTATACTAATTATCTGTAATAAGACTTTGGCCATCAAATAGTAAGATAGGTTAGGCAGTTATGCAGTGCGACATCACCCCACCACAAGTAAGCTTCACTACTACAATACACTAATATTTCATGTGTCACACCTGTACTTTATAGGTTATTGAGCAATTGTAACAGCCCAATTTATTGACAGGCAAGCTTGTGATCTATGGGGCATCAGTAAATCTTGCCACATACATAACCTGTGACATCTTGCATGCTCTGGCTGCCCCAACAACCTCCATTACAGAGCCAGATGCCATTAACCAAGAGTGTCAGCCGCTATTACATGGGCCAGGACCTGGACCACATGTGGCCAACTAAACACAGATGTTGAAGTAACAGTTCTCACACTGCCAATACAGGCCATAACTATTTTAAAAAGTTAAAATTTCACAGTTATACAAACATAATTATAACACTGTAGAACTAACATTATATTGTAGACTATTTATACCACCATATGTGGTATAAACTATGTAACATTAACAGTACATGAATATAGCTTATTTATAAACACCAATTACGGTATAATCTATATACATTTTACCATCCCCTACTCTTACCTGTGTTCAGGTAAAACCTAGCAGGTTAAATATTAAAATGTAATCCACTATTTGAAGCAATAAAATGATATATTAAAATAAATTCAAAATAAATAATTAAAACATAAATAATTTAAATAAATTCATTATACCTAATTTAAATAAATTCATTATAAATAATTTAAATAAATCCATTATAAATAATTTAAGTAAATTCATTATAAATAATTAAAATATCTTGAGGTTATCTTGAGATGATTTCGGGGCTTTAGTGTCCCCACGGCCCGGTCCTCGACCAGGCCTCCACCCCCAGGAAGCAGCCCGTGACAGCTAACACCCAAGTACCTATTTTACTGCTAGGTAACAGGGGCATAGGGTGAAAGAAACTCTGCCCATTGTTTCTCGCCGGCGCCTGGGATCGAACCCAGGACCACAGGATCAAAAGTCCAGCGTGCTGTCCGCTCGGCCGACCGGCCTCCCTAAATAAATTAAAAAATCAATAAATAAAATAAAAACACATTAATGCCTGCTAGGAATTACCACACATGCACAGTCCATCTCCCATGCTGAGGTGTGCACAGTCCATCTCCCATGCTGAGGTGTGCACAGTCCATCTCCCATGCTGAGGTGTGCACAGTCCACCTCCCATGCTGAGGTGTGCACAGTCCACCTCCCATGCTGAGGTGTGCACAGTCCACCTCCCATGCTGAGGTGTGCACAGTCCACCTCCCATGCTGAGGTGTGCACAGTCCATCTCCCATGCTGAGGTGTGCACAGTCCATCTCCCATGCTGAGGTGTGCACAGTCCATCTCCCATGATGAGGTGTGCACAGTCCACCTCCCATGCTGAGGTGTGCTGAGGTGTGCACAGTCCATCTCCCATGCTGAGGTGTGCACAGTCCATCCCATGCTGAGGTGTGCACAGTCCACCTCCCATGCTGAGGTGTGCACAGTCCACCTCCCATGCTCAGGTGTGCACAGTCCACCTCCCATGGTGTGCACAGTCCACCTCCCATGCTCAGGTGTGCACAGTCCACCTCCCATGCTCAGGTGTGCACAGTCCACCTCCCATGCTCAGGTGTGCACAGTCCACCTCCCATGCTCAGGTGTGCACAGTCCACCTCCCATGCTCAGGTGTGCACAGTCCACCTCCCATGCTCAGGTGTGCACAGTCCACCTCCCATGCTCAGGTGTGCACAGTCCACCTCCCATGCTCAGGTGTGCACAGTCCACCTCCTATGCTCAGGTGTGCACAGTCCACCTCCAATGCTCAGATGTGCACAGTCCACCTCCAATGCTCATATGTGCACACTTCCCGCTATCGATACCTTTACAATCAGCTTCACGGGAATCGAACAGTCTAGCAGAACTTTTTAACAAGTAATTTATTCAATCATTGCTAACTCTAATTTCTTCATGATCACAATTACCCATTTAGTTGTCTATTTCCATATAGGAATATAATCATTATTTGTTTGCTAGAACCAAATCATGAATTTTTGTTTTTGCTTTTGGTGAGCTCAGGTACCAAATGCTTCAGGCAGCAATCTTCGACAACTTCCAGGAATTATTCTGCCCCTGAGCTAACTGTTTTTAATGCCCAATCTGTTCCTTTGAGGATATGATTAACTTTTTATTGAATATTGATGTCATTTTTCTGTTCCCAAATTGGTTTACTGTGCGACCTATTTAAGTCAGGGGGGGGGATATATTGGTTACACTGAGTCTCAGATTTGGTCTCTTCTCTTACAGTGCATTATTTTGATCCAATACACTTGAAAAGGCGCCTATATGTCAGACAATGGGAAGATCGTCTAGGCTGAATAACCTTTATTAGTTTGGTGTTATGTCCAACAGCAATTTGAGGGACAGTCTATTACACATATTATCTGTATATCTGCTCTCCCACATAGGTCCCAATATGCGCTATAGGAAGAGCAGCAATGTCTATCTCAGCAACAAACGGACAGAGATCATCTGCGCCACAGCATGTAGTAAGGATCCGTCATGTGCTTCCTTCAACCACAACAGTAAGTGCATTAAGGATACAGCATGCGCCTCATTCCACCAGAACAGTATGGGTAGAGAGAATCCATCATGTGCCTCTTTCAGCCACAACAGTAAGTGAAGTAAGGATCCATCATGCGACTCCTTCAACCACAAAAGTGAAGTAAGGATCCATTATTATGCTCCTTCGATCACACTCTAAGTGTAGTTAGTATCCATCATATGCCTCCTTCAAACACAACAGTAAGTGTAGTTGGGATCAATTATGTTGCTATTTCTACCTTGCTACGGACAGCTTGAGCCAGTAACCGGGATCTTTCTGTTAACATGTCTTATAACCTCTTTATCTATGATACTACCCCAGGTCAATGGTAAGTTTTCAAGGACTGGCGGTAGCAAGTACCAGTGCAAGGAATAAAGGGGGAGATAAACAATACGCTATTACACCTTCACCAATATATTATCTATAGAAGTGTAACTACACATATGTACACTGTGCTGCTTTTACCCAGGACGAGGAGCCGGTCGGCCGAGCGGACAGCACACTGGACTTGTGATCCTGTGGTCCTGGGTTCGATCCCAGGCGCCGGCGAGAAACAATGGGCAAAGTTTCTTTCACCCTATGCCCCTGTTACCTAGCAGTAAAATAGGTACCTGGGTGTTAGTCAGCTGTCATGGGCTGCTTCCTGGGGGTGGAGGCCTGGTCGAGGACCGGGCCGCGGGGACACTAAAGCCCCGATGTCATCTCAAGATAACCTCAAGATAGGACACTCAATAGATCTGCAGTGTTCTTCAAATCCCGATGTGTCCACTACCTTCACGTAAACGTCGTCTACGCTCAATGGTAATCACCGGTGAGTTCACTTTCCTTAACATGGGCCAGTCCACACACCGAATCATCATAATGTCCCAATACCCCACATCCGCTCTCCAGAAACACACTGGCAGATGGATTCAACAACAAACTGACAGGGATCTCAAATAATCATGTACAGGGGTAGCTAACACCTGGCAGAAGTCTCTAGCAACCAACTAGCAGCACTTCTCAGCAGGCAAACACTACTGTCGTCTCGTAACTCCTCTTGACCAAATCCCGGTATGTCGATCCATACAACACTCATAAGTCCAACAGCTAACCCAACAACAACCGACGGCGGCCACTTTGTCCTCTCACAGGACCAGGTCAGGAGTTCTTGACTGCCCAAGGTAAACTGCCATCCACAGCACAATTGCCTCCTCACGTCACCTGTATGAACATAAAACGTCATTAACTAGACAGGACAGTCTACTGGAGACCTTAGGATAACACCTTCCACCGGGGAACTGAAATTGTAATTGCATGTACAACCTAGATGGCGTTGATATCGTACGCCACCACCAGAGGTCATCATCATCGACCTCACCTCCTAACTTAGGTATGGAGCCATTAACAGGACAAACAGGAGCAACAGAAGAAACAGGAGCCNATATATATATATATATATATATATATATATATATATATATATATATATATATATATTGTGACGGTAAAGTAGTGGAGTATGGTGTTCGGCAGTCTTCCACTGGCAGATGTCAAAGCCAGGCCACATATAACAAAACAAAAACTAAAAAAAAAAAAAAAAAGAATGACTGCTTGTCTGATAATCTGTGGTAAGGTAAGGGAAGAGACACGAAACACAAAATAATAAACAATGAATTTTAATTACTCTAGAAAACAAATTTAAATAAAGGCAAATTCTTGGCTGAGCAACGTGAATAGATAACAAGTGAAAAAGAACTAACATAAAAATGAATTACGTTAACAGGAGGACAATATGAAACACAAATGAAATATAAAATGGTCAATATAAAAATGGTGCTGGGAATATATGCGCGAGCTATAAACCGCTATTTGATCACACGAGGTGAATCAACTAGGAGTTCACAGCTTAAGAGCACAAGATATTCTGATGGTGGTACTGCAAGTCGACCCCGACGTCGCCTTGGCGTGGAACGTGGTTGGTGCAGGGCTGAAGTGGCGTGTTCTCGAATGGGCAATGAAAATGCAGGAAGACCCACAACTCGGTAGTTTGCTAGTGAAGTGCAGTCGGCGAGGAGCTGGCGGTGAGGTGTGTGAGGGGGGAGGGGGGGTGCAGGTGCGTGTGGCTGTCTTGATATATAGTTTTTCTACTGTAAAACATATCTTGAATGTAGCTGGGAACGTGACGAATATAGGGAAGAGCAGGCTAAATCTCTTGGAAGAGATTATTGTCACAACTCTCCCCCGAAGCCTGCGGTTCTGGTGAAGTCACGTTCTCGGGAGGTAGAGTGGTAGGTGGAGCTGCCTCTACCTCATGCACTCTGGAGAGGGCGTCGGCGATGATGTTATCAGGCCCCTTGATGTAACAGATTTTCAGATTGAAGCCTTGAAGATATAAAGCCCATCGCAGCAGACGTTGGTTATTAAATTGGGCTTGATGTAAGAATCTCAGAGGGTTGTGGTCCGAATAGATGGTAGTGAACCTAGCACCGTGCAGATATGGTGCAAAGTGTTGTAAGCTCAGGACGATGGAGAGGAGTTCCTTCTCTAGAGTACTGTAGTTTTTCTGATGAGGCTTCAACTTGCAACTGTAGTAGCTGACAGGTAGAACCTCCTCGCCTCGTTGCTGCATTAAGACACTCCCGATGCCGGTACCACTGGCGTCGACGTGGAGGATGAAAGGCTTCTTGGTATCTGGTGAGGCGAGAAAAGGATTAGAACAGAGGAGGAATTTGAGTTGTTTAAAAGCAACGGTTTGCTCCATGGTCCAATTACACCGTTGCTTGGGACTGGTTAAGGTGATTAAGGGTGTTGCAACAGTGCTAAAGTTCCTCACAAACCTACGGTAATAAGAAGCAAGGCCAAGGAAGCGCAGGAGCTGCTTCCTGGTAGTAGGCTGTGGATACTCTTTGATGGCTTGAGTGTGGATATTTAACGGAGCCAAGCTGCCACTCCCTATAACATGACCCAGATACCGCACTTTACCTTTGGCAAAAGTGGACTTGCCCAGATTGATGGTGAGGCCGGCTTTCAGGAGCTTGGTGAACAATCGTTGTAGCTGGAGCAGGTGTTCGCTCCAGGTGTTGGATGCTACAACGATATCATCCAAATAGGCGTAGGTATTGTCCAAGCCCTGGATGACGCGGTTGACAGCTCTCTGAAATGTGGCCGGGGCATTGCAGAGTCCAACGGGAAGGCGGTTATACCTGAAAAGTTCGAACGGGGTAACAAAGGCAGACAGTTCTTTAGCTCGCTCCGTTAAACACATCTGGTAATAGCCCTTGAGTAAGTCCACCTGGGACAGGTAGTGGGCATTACCAATGGCATCAAGGATACCGTCAATCCTAGGTAATGGGTATGCGTCTTTTACGGTGACATTGTTGAGTTTCCTATAGTCAGTGCAAAGCCTGATCTTACCGTGAGGTTTGGGTACCAAGATGCATGGTGAGGCCCAGGGGGACTCACAGGGGGTAGCCAGTCCATGGTCCAAGAGGTACTGTACCTCAGCACGCATGACTTCCGTCTTGCTAGGGCTGATTCGGTAGAACGGTTGGCGAATTGGCCGGGTGTCAGGTAGCAGTTGGATGTCGTGCCGATTCACAGTACACTCTTGGGGATCATCTCGAAACAACTCCTGATGTTCTCTGATGAGTTTGATGAGTGAAGCACTATTATCGTCCTGAAAGTGATTATGGATGTTAGTAAGGATTTCCGAATTAGAAAGAGCTGTCTCAGTGTCAGTGCTTTCGGAAGGAGAAGCAGGGAAGGTCTCACTGTGGCTGTATGGACCTGTAAAGGTGGTGAACTTGGTTAGCACAGTGGGAGGAACACCATGATAGATTTTTGAGCAAGTTGATGTGGCACAGTTGGGTCTTCCGCCGCCTATCGGGGGTCTCGAGAACGTAGTTGTAGTTATTCCGGCACTCCTTAACACGATAGGGTCCTGAAAACCTGTTTTGTAAAGGAGAACCTGAGATAGGGAAATAGGCAAGGACTAAGTCTCCCGGTTTAAACTTCCTTACTTGGCAGTGCTGGTCGTAACGAGTCTTCATCCTCTCTTGGGCTTTCAGTAGGTTGTTTCTGGCAAAGGAATGGACCCTCTCTAGAATGTGTCGGAGGTTTTGAAGAAACTGGGGCACATTCTGATGCTCACTGAAGGTGGCATCACGTAGAGAATCCTTGAAAGCCTTGAGAGGTGTACGGCACTTACGTCCGTAGAGCATCTCATAAGGAGATACTCCTAGTGACTCGTTGGGAAGACTTCTGAAAATACACATGATGAGATCAAGTTGCCTATCCCAATCCTTTGAGGTCTCATTACAAAACTTTTTTAAGAGTGCCTTGATAAGTGTCATGGTAAGTCTTGTTGAACCCGTAGTGTGATAGTGCTCCGTGGGCAGGTGTAGAATCGTGGGCCGCAGGCTGGTAGAATCACTAGTTGCTCAACGTTTGCCAATCGTCCTCCTCCTTCAGTTTACTGGGTCTGTATCGGCGATAGAGTAACTCGTTCTCCAGGAAGAACCCAGGAATACTGTCGGATTGAGTCTCAGCCTGAAAGAATAATGGTGTCAATGTAAGATCATCTCTCTGTAACTTACGGAACTCGAAAGCAGTCAGATTAGGGGGTAGTTTCGAAGGGTCTTGAGGGACAGCAGTAGTAGTAGAGTCAGCTGGCTGTGGTCGTGCAGCTTGAGCACGGGTGGTCACCATAACAGGAGGAGAAACTTCATCACTCTCTTGAAACCTTTGCTGGAACATGCTTAAAAATCGGATTATCCAACACAGAGTTACCCACCTGGGGTTTGTCCTTGACGATCAGGTTGGTCGGTTGCAGGTCTTCTGCCAAGTCGTTGCTCAGGAGAAGTTGCACTCCAGGCATGGGAAAGGCTTTTCCCTGACGGCGACTTGGACTTCACCGGTCACGAAGGGACAATCCAGGTGGACTCTGGCGAGAGGATAAGGAGTAGTAGCAGTAAGGTCAGTGATGAATACAGTCTCTCCTGTGTAGGCGACGTTGGGCACAGCTGATTTCAACAGTCTCTCCTTTGTAGGCGTCGTTGGGCACAGTGATTTCAAGACGTATCGATTGAAAGAGCCGTTGTGTCTCCTCAGAGCTCTTAAGTCCAAAAACGTCCCTCAGAATCTGAACCGTTGGTAGGATAGTTCCTGGATACAGATGCTGCTAAAGAGAGAAAGATCA
>WNGS01165503.1:9831652-9850893 GCA_020271785.1 Procambarus virginalis | reverse complement strand
AAAATTTATTAGAGGCTATCAAAGCAACATCAGCCAGAACCTTGCAACACATCCCTAAAGCAGCCCCCCCCATGCAGCAGCCAAATTATCTGCCCTCCTGAGAAAGGTCAACGACTCTCCTGGAACGACCCAAGCATGGCACAACCTCCTACTGTTTGGCAATATATGTCTAGCCACCCCTGCAAGGAGAGACAAAACCTTAGCTGCCTCAGTCATCAAAGCTATAAATGATTTTCCCAGGGAGGACAACCAGGTGCGCCTTCCCACTCGCGCGAGAAACACCCACGGCAGGAAGAGCAACAGTGCCATATCCGAGACATCAAAAATCAGAACATCAGTCACCAAGAAAATAGAAGAAGGAAACACTATTGGCGCAATAAGAGTCATCACCAGTGAGGACTCAATTGCCGATAGAGATGCCGCAACAGCTCAAGCCCTAAGGGAGAAACACCCTGCCAGGGCTCCGCGTGAGGACGACATTGTACAAGTGGGGGCTACCGGAGCAGAACCTCTCTGGGTGGCTGAATCTGTGGTCCATAAAGCAGCCATGTCCTTCCCAACCGGATCAGCAGGTGGGTTCACAGGACTAAAACCCAACCACCTCAAGCAAATGCTCAACCCTGCACTGGGTGACATTGCAAAGAACCTCTTGGTGGAACTAACCAGATTCACCAACACATGTCTAGCTGGCAACATACCACCGTCCATAAGACCTATTTTTTTTGGAGCATCCCTCTGTGCTCTAAAGAAAAAGGATGGAGGGATCAGGCCAATAGCTGTGGGCAATTCTCTCCGGCGTCTCGTCGCAAAGGCAGCCGCAAGAACAGTTAGTGATGCAGCGGCCAACATGCTGAAGCCAAAACAGCTTGGGTTTGGCATTCCACAAGGGTGTGAGGCGGCAGCCCATGCAGCTCGAGCCTTCATCGCCAACATCACAGACGAAAAGGCCCTTATCAAGCTAGATTTCAAAAATGCCTTCAATTTGGTGCGGAGGGATGCTGTACTCCGTGCGGTTCATAGTCATTTCCCTTCCCTCTACCCTTTCGTACATTCATGCTACAGTATGGATCTTAAGCTACTTTTTGGCGAACATGAAATTGACTCGCGGGAAGGCGTCCAACAGGGTGACCCCCTTGCTCCTCTCCTTTTCTGCTTAGTCATCAAACAAGTCACAGAGGTCCTGTCCAGCGAGCTTAACATCTGGTTCTTGGATGATGGTACCCTAGCTGGTTCCCAAGACTCCCTCCTGGAGGACATCAGAAAAATCCAGGAGCAAGGTGCAGTTTTAGGCCTCACCCTGAACCCTTCTAAATGTGAAATAATATGTTCCAACCAGGGCATCGTAGAGAGAATAGAGGGTCTTCTGCCAAACATCCATAAAACTAAACCTGAAGACAGCACACTCCTAGGAGCTCCCTGGGGTTGAAAGCCATCGATGAGGTCCTTGATAAGAAAATCGCCGACCTTAAGAGGATGGATGGGAGGATTGAGGATATTGATGCTCATGATGCACTCTACCTCATCACCAGATGTCTGTCCCTCCCAGGTTAACCTACTTTCTGAGGTGTTCACCATCTTACAGTAGCCAAAAACTAAGTGAGTATGACCGGTTACTGAAATCAATGCTAGAAAAAGCCCTTAACCTCTCTTTGATGACCTGCAGTGGAAACAAGCCTCTCTTCCCGTAAGACTTGGGGGCCTCGGAGTTCGAACAGCAACGCAAATCGCTGTTCCAGCCTTCCTGTCCTCCTTATCAGCATCCGACGACCTTGTGAAGGAAATTCTACCTGCCCACTTACATCAGCTGGCAGGTGTACATGATCCCAATTTTACACGCTGTGCCACAGAGTGGGCCTCTCGTGCAGGCCCATCACCTCAACCACAGTGTAGACAAAGTTGCTGCAGAGTGCCTGGGTGCTGCATCAACACAGCACGACATTGCTCGCCTCACAGCAGTAGCAGCCCCTCATGCAGGGGATTTCCTGTTAGCAAACCCAATGTCGGCAACTGGCACGCGTCTCACACCACACGCCCTCCGAATTGCTGTGGCCCTCCGCCTTGCTGCCCCAATCCACACCAGATATAGGTGTATTTGCGGCGCGAGGTGGTGGCTGACAGGTACGGCCACCATGGCCTACTCTGCCAAAGCACAGGAGGATGGCACTCGAGGCACAGTGAAGTTAACGACATCATCAAGAGGAGCCTCACCACAGCTGGATGCCCAGCTGAGAGAGAGCCTCGTTACCTAACGCCCCGTAACTCTGATGCTCTTATTGGTCGCCCGGATGGTATCACAGTGAACCCCTGGAAGAATGGCAAGCAGTTGGTATGGGACTACACGTGCGTATCAACCCTGGCTAACACCTACATTGACCTCAGTGTTGCACAACCAGGTGGCGCTGCCACCCACAGGGAAGCAGCCAAATCCCGTAAGTATAGAGAACTGGATCACCACTACAATTTTGTCCCCATTGCTTCTGAGACACTCGGCGCCTGGGGTAAAAGTGCTACCAGTTTTTTGAAGGAACTGGGTTCTAGGCTCATTGAAACAACAAGGGACCCTAGAGCTGCCAGCTTTCTTTTCCAGCGCCTCAGCGTGGCGATACAGAGGGGAAATGCGCACTGCATCCAGGGTTCCTGCCCGCCATCTGAGGAGCTGGAGGAACTCGACAACCTATGATAACCATCTTTGTACCTATATGTAACTCCTTTTTTGTAACAAGTTCAAATAAAGCAAATATATATGTGTACATACAAAAGAATGGGGGTGGTAGGAGAAGAAAATATTAGTGTTCAGTGAGAAACCACAAGGTCTCCTCTGAATACGTTTTATTTTCTTCTCCGAGGCTATGGGTCCCCACATTGGCACCAGAGGTGGTACCCTCACAAACTTTATATATATATATATATATTATATATTAATATATATATATATATATATAATATAATATATATATATATATATATATATATATATATATATATATATATATATATATTATATATATATATATATAGGGGGTACCACCTCGGTGCAATGATAGGGACCATAGCCTCAGAGAAGGGAAACACAGAGCTTTCAGGGAAAACTGCCATTTAACTCTGACTATATGAGGGTGTTCGCTTTCCTACCACCCCCTTTTTTATGGTGTACACTTTATTAAGCAAGGTTATACAGTTACATATCTGATTGTATACAAAAATGAGCATTAAGAGGACACAAAAATAGTTCGCTTCCTAGAGGCTGTAGATTTCCTCGAACTCCTCCGACGTTGGGCAGGAACGGAGGATGCAGCGAGCATTCCCCTCTGGATCGCGACACTGAGGCGCTGAAAGAGAAAACTTGCCGCTCTAGGGTCTCTTGTGGTGTCAATGAGCTTGGAACCAAGATCCTTTAGAAACCTTCTTGCACTCTCTCCCCATGGGCCTAGGATCTCAGACCCTATTGGAACGAAGTTGTACCGATGATCTAATTGCCTATACTTGGCTGACTTGTCTCTTTCTCTGTGTGTCGCCGCGGCTCCTGCTGTGCCGGCAGAGAGGTTGATGTATGTGGCATGCCAGGGTGGATACGCAAGTATAGTCCCATGCCAACTGTCTGCCACCCTTCCACGGACGCAGTGTGATTCCGTCTGGTCGGCCGGCAAAGCTAACAGAGTCACGGTTCAGAAGGTTGCGGGGCTCTCTCTCCGCTGGACACTGGACACTATACTATATATACTATACACTATACTGGACACTATATATATATATATATATATATATATATATATATATATATATATATATATATATATATATATATATATATATATTTATGCGAGTGTTTACCGACCATAAACCCTTGACGTTCTATTACAGGATGAAGAACTCGAATCAAAGGCTAACAAGATGGGCCCCTACTGTTACAGGAGTACTGGTTGGAAAACCGGCACATCAAAAGAAGGGGCCAAGGAGCTGAAGGAAGCTGTGGTAGCGGATGCCATCTCTCGGATTTACTAACCGATATGACTCTTATGTTAAGAGGGGGGGAGGTATATGATGGTGCCCTCTGGAGTTTCTCCCATATGCTAGCTGTAAGAGTCATATCTGCTTACCTACAGGTTCTCTGGGGTACAGGGAATCTTTTGAGGTATGAGGCTTCCAAAATGGTTGCTTATTTGGGGAGAAATTTGCATTTGTAAATTTGCAAGGGAGTGGAAAAGTCGCGCCCTGGGTGCAACAAAATGGCGCCCCCTGGCCTGCAAATCCACCATTTTGTGTACGACGCCCGCCGGTCGGTGATTGGCTGGCTGAGGTCACATGACTTCATTGACCAATCAGAGCCTGTCCCTGGGTATGTGACGTCACCGGGAGACCTAGCCCGTCGCCTGCAGAGCGCCAGGTACTCAGAGATACTTGGCGCTTCGCTGAGAGCGGACGTGCGCCGATTGAGCTCTTGAGTTCCGAGGTCTAGGAGCCTCCTCAAGTGGAGATACACAGCCTGACAAGTACATAGTGATTACCAAGGACTGCAGTACTTCAGGGAAGTGCGAGGAAGCCTAATACAGCTGTGTAAGGGCGTCGAGGACCGGGTGCTAATAGTCTTGGAGAAGTCGAGAGAGTTACGACGGCTGGAAGAGTGAGTGACTCGTCGTCAGTGTAACTCCAAAGCATTCAGAGCTGTGGTGATTGGATCATATCCACTAGGAACTCAGAAGGGAGGAGATGCATCCTGATCCTTGAGTGTGGTCTCGGTGAAGGAATGCTTGAGGGGATGATGTGTGTGTAGTGACGACTGGACGAGCCAACGCCCAGTAACTTCACTCCGGGAATGAGCACGGAGATGATGATGATCTTCACGACGCCTATGGATTGATGATGCTTCTGGAACGCTGAGGAATGACGCGAGGAACGGATATGTTAAGGTAGAATTTTTTCCCTCCCATATTTCCCTTGGTTGTTAGGCAAGATAGGCCTATTATTATGCTTAGGCATTTATTAGAGTGCACATAAGTCATAGGAGTAGATTAGACTGTGGGACAGCACGTATATATCCTTCTACTGAGTGGTGAAGACAGCGTGTGGCCGGCTTGTGAAGGATTGAGGGACGACGTTGATGAAGCTGCCCAGTGAAGGGGGGCCAGTGATCCCTTTAATTCATCAGCTGATGCAAGCCACTGGCGGCCACCAGAGGAGCGCTGCCGTCACCATTATTACTATAATTTCCATAAATCCATACATGTATCTCGTGTGTTGTAGTTTACTTTGAGTAAACTTTTTATTATTTTATCACTGCTTTTGGTGTAACCTCCATCTCATTGAGTTTTGTGATTAAGGGCATATTATTATACTGTACTGTTACTGGCACGACATAGAGAGAGATCCAGTGTTGGCAACACGACATTGGATTTCAACACTGTTACTGGCATTCCCTAATGAGTGACCCTGAGTTGGCAACACGACTGTACATTTGAATTCTAGTATTGGCAGCACATAGTACGATCCTAGGCTGCTGTAAATATATTCTATTCGAATTAACAGCGTTGCTGGGACGCTGAGAGAATTACCCAGCTGGCGACCATAAGGCAAGAGGTGGAAGTGAGGCTACGGTCGGAAGTCCGGCAAATTCACTGCACGCATAGGTGGGCAGGCCCGGTGGGGGAGTCACATACTGCAGGATTGAGCTTAGTAGTGTGGGCTGGGCCTTCTCCTCTCCCCCTTGGGTCCAAGGTCACGTGGTGGCCGGTCTTGAGGCATGACTAGGAGAGCTCCCTGGAGTGATATGTGACACACTAGTGGAGGGAGTGAAGACCCACGGTGTGGGGTAATGTGATCAGTAGCACGATCCCCCGCTGTTTAACTGTAACCTCATGTAACACAAGGCCAAGGTGAGCGGCGTGTGACAGTACAAAGAACATAAGAGTTGTATACAATTGAGAGGACAGGAGTTACATAAACGTATGAAGCCAATATTACGCAAAGCGTTTTTGGGCAAAACTTAAAATTATTTTGAAAAAGTTTATTTAAGATGTGAGGGGATTAAGTGTTTATTTAATATTAAAAGAGAAAATAAAAATATTTAAAAAGTTTAACCACTGCACTGCTCTGCCTTAATATATACCAAACCTGTGGTGCGCCGAAAATAAATTGTTCGCCAAGAAATTGTTGTTCCTCCAAAAGTGTTAAATACCCTTCCCTGATCACATATATGTTGAACAAATTCTCAAATGTACTTACATTGGCCGCAGTGGTGTCCGGAATAGAGTGTGTGACATCACAGCTTGGTGAGCACAAGTGCCATAGACTCCCAGAGTCAGCCGCGCACTAGCTTCAACAAGCTCGATTGGCCACAAATATTTTGTTGTTCATTTTTTACACTCAATTACAAAAGCATTTACATAGTTTTTTCGGGCTAATTCTATGTATATTGAACACGTTTACAATATTCTGGCAGTAGAACATCCGTACTATTTCAAGATACTGTGTTGTATCACAAATGTGTTCACAAACATTGTTCATATTTCCAATATTTCATGTACATTTATATGTAAATATGTACATTTATAACATATTTACACACTGTACACTATCACACACTATATATATCCCTTATCAACACACTTAAAATTGCAGGAGTGTGTGATAATCAGCGAAGCAGTCAACGGGCCATAGGGGAACTTTGCACTCAACCCCCCAGGTGCAGATGCCTCTTAGCTTTCGTTATCTATGTTGTGTTCTTGCATACAACGCAGGCACGTTTACCCTTGTCCCGTGTGCCTGTGTCTGACATATAACCAAACTTGTGTGCAGTGAGGTGTTCTTTACTTCCGAGTCTGTCAGGAACTGCAAGAGGCATTGTTACTGGCTCCCCACGCATTGCAACGCAGCCCACCACTATATACTTCACGAGAAGTTGTAACACTAGAACAACACTGAATGTACGTATTAAAGGTCTCTTGCCCACTTACAGATTTCACGAGATTCATGTTGAAACAGTTCAGCACTGCAACGTCAATAAGGTAGAAAAATAATTTCTTCGTCCAATTCACAGATTTTCGCATGCACTCTACAGCACCAACCATCATGTCACATTTATCAACTAACCGCATATTTACGTTTTAATCAATGACACAATCAGGTTTATATATTGGCAACCAAGTAGCAAAGTGCACTTTCCCACTGTCCAACATGGCACCGGTGTGAATAGTTGTCAACATATTCACGTCGTGTCTGTCCCTACAGTGCACTGATAATATTTGTTCATACTTTCGCAGCTGGCAATCACCCACTGCAATACCAATGTCAAACACTGGCATTTCCCTCCTGTGAGCTTTGACAGTGCCACATATGCCTATGTTGTGGTCAAGGAGGAATCTGGTCAGCAAAGGGCTGTTTAGTAGTTGTCCGTGAACAGGATATGCCCCTTCTTCAGCAATGGTTCCAAGAGTGTTTTCATGACACTGCCTGAGAACCCGTGTGGATCTTGACCTGGTATGTCAACGTCTGTACCTGAATACACTATCATGTCCACGACAATATCAGTTTCGCAGTCAAATAGCATGAAAAACATGAGTTCGAAGAGGTGCCGCTTTGATGGACTGTACTGCTTGAACGTCAGTCGTCCCTTGAAAAGGACTAGGGATTCATCAGTTGCGACATTCTGTCATGGTAAAAAACAGTCACGGAACTTTCCTCTCATATCACTAAATATCTTCAGCACCTTCCACACTCTCTCGTGTCTGTCTTCATTACCATTGTCCTCAAGGTGCAGGCACCCGAGAAGCAGCAGGAACCTATCACGTAACATGTACCTGTTGAACACGGGGGATAGAACAAGGCTGTCTTTGCTTCAATAATCCTGGATAATGTGTTTATCTAAATGCCTCATCATCGTGCACAACGCTAAAAGCACATACTTTCCTAATTTGTCGTGTCTTTCCAACATGTCATGTGAGAGGCAAGTAAAACGCCAAAGTCAATGAGGCCGTGAGCGTATCTGTTCGTCGCTGCAACGAGATAGTTCGTGAATTCCTGATCAAAATATGCTATAAAATAATCAATTTCAGCCATGTCATCACCAGTATAGGGGAATAAGGGTGTCACATCAACATCGGTATCATCAAATGTTGGAATTTGTGGGTCAAAAGTCTCGCAATTCTCCTACACAAGTACACCAGTGGTTTTGGTTTTGGCCCCAACACCACCCTCAACACCAGCACGAGCACCACCAGCACGGCCGCCAACAATACGGCTCCGTCGTGTTGTGCTAGAGCTGCGTATTGGTATGCCAGGAGATGAGTGTGTTCTGCGTGGCAGAACACACGGCACCTACCACGAAATGGCACCTACCACGAACACCTGATGTCGAGGGCGCAGTGTCGTCTTTGTCCTCAGGCCACGTGAAACGCTGGCGCTTGCCTGGGCGTGTTGCTGGGGCAGCAAAATTCTGCCTAGTAACACCATCGCTGATTGTACGCGGTTCGTGTCAGACATGGTTGCTTCCATTATAATTGAGGGTCCTCACGGCTCTAGGGCATGCTGAGATTTTTTTCAAAATGGCAGACGATCACTGGAGGCCTCAGGTATCCATTTCATACCCGCGTCACCGCACACCGCTTTTGAATCGCACGCTATACTTATGAACGCCCTGAGGCACATGCGCACCACCCAAAGAGCGCCTCAAAGCGCATTGTGCTGTGCAGTGATTAAGAATAATATCAGATGAATACAATAAAAAGGTTATACTTAATTAAGGATGACAGGCATAGACATTATGGAGTCAGTAGTTCTAGCCAAAGTACATTAGTTTATTTACAATAATAACAGAACGGAATATCTAAGGTGTAATTTAGAAAAGAATCTGGAACATAACAGAACATAGAGTAATGTATTATAAGTTTAAGGGAGAAAGCTTTTAAAAATAAACAAGGATCACAAAGGACCTGATTAAACTCTTTATAAATGAAATGCAACAATTAGATGACACTTAATGAAAATGGGTCATATTTATTAGTATATAAATTTTAACTTAATACATAATAATAACTTAAAACTAGGAAAAATGTGAGATAAATTTGTTACTTGATATTGCAACCAATCCTCCTGTTTAGAGAGTAGTTTTTGTAACTATGTGCACCATAGTACAAATATTAACGTATTTAGCAATTAGATGAACAAATCCACAAGAGCCGTGACGAGGATTCGAACCTGCGTCCGGGAGCATCCCAGACACTGCCTTAATCAACTGAGCTACGACAGGGTTAAAAGAGTTGAAACCGAAGTTCTATTGAACTTACTGGATCCCGCAGCCTCTCCGAAGCACAAACCAGGGTTTTAAACAACTCCCCCCCCCCCCCACCTGCACTTGAGCTATGTCAATAGGCCGTTCTCCCTCTTCGCCCTTACATCATTACACACAGAAATCACACTAGCATGATGCATCAAATGAACAAATGCATCCTGATCCGGGATCCAGTAAGTTCAGTAGAACTTCGGTTTAAACTCTTTTAACGCTGTTATAGCTCAGTCGATTAAGGCAGATTCTGAGATGCTCCCGGACGCAGGTTCGAATCCTCGTCACGGCCCTTGTGGATTTGTTCATTTGATTTATCACGTTAGTGTGATTTCTGTGTGTAGCAATTAGATAGTAGAATTTGAAACAATTCACTTAATAGAGTCTGAAAAAATTAAGTTGAAAAGCTAATTTAAGTATTCCTAGGCCTTGTCTAGCGCACATATGACCTATATTAGGTCTCAGCTAGCGTGTATTAGGCTTAGGAAGGTTAGGTTTGGCTAGTTTAGGTTGTCTTCGTAATATAAACACAAAACCTTACCCAGATTGTCCAAATTCAATAGGACAAATGTCGACTTTCTAATTGCGTTTTACGTCAATATATGTACTATGGTCTTCATTGTTACTATAAGTACTATCAAAACAGGAGGATGGGCTGTGATATTGAGTATATAATATGAATTGTGTGATATTATGCAAATATTTCTTATTTTCTCTTGTAAACAAGCTAATGAGTCTGAGTGAATGAGTCATTAGCCTGACTCATTCATTAGAGTCATTCATATAAAAGGCTGACCATGATTTAGAATGAGTCATCCTGACCCCTGAATTTGGATGAGTCAGGCTATTGTAACTACTGGTCAGGTTATATTTTTATGAAAATCTAACAGTCATATATAAATGCATGAGTAAGGTCAATATAACTACTGAAGTTAGGCCAGTAGAAATGTCTGACTTACGGAAATGTAAATAACAGTCTAACTAAAATATTTTCTAATTATGCTAATATATACTTTGTTCGCAATATATATGGCAATCATTTTAGGGTTATAGGTAGTGCAGTTGTATTCATATTATTTGTCACCAAAATGCGCTTACATGTGATTCTTCATATGTCCAAACTAAATGAATCTCTCCGACACTCTAGACACTAGTGAGGTCGAGCACCTGAAAGCACCATCCTGTTCTTTTTCATATTTCAAAGGTGACTGAACCTCGATCTACATTTTGAACACTCGTGGTGAGGGTTGAGCAATGCTCAACCCTCACTCACTGATGCTGTTTCTTAGAGTTAAATTTTATATTAGGACTTGGCAGTCAATGTGATACATCTTCTTTGTAATAGGTATAGTTTGAATGGAGGCTTTTTTGCTCCTGATGACTGCACGATTAGTGATATTGCCAGACGAATCGCAGTGGAGTGTCAATGCCAGTTCTTATCTATTATGACAAGAGATTACTTCTAGCTAGATTGGAACATTCATCTGTGAACTAAAAGAGCTGAACACTTCAATAAAGTTCAAATGTCAGAATATATTGCAAGAATTGTAGCAAAATTAATAATGCATTAATTCATAAAGAAATTTTTTCCATTTTTAGCGAACAGTCGAAATTTCTAGTATCTATAATTGAAATTTCTAAAAATTGTTGACTATAGACTGTCATCACTATAAGTACTATCTATAAACGGGAGAATGGGTTGTATTGTCAGTTATCTGACCTATCTCAGTTTTTAATGGACCTGTCGTTTCCCTAATTTTTGTTCAATATTACAGACAAACCTTTAGGATTTGTCTTTGCTTACCTAGCTGTACGGACTTCATAGTTCAATTTTATTTTCCTTGTTTCTTTTTTAACATTTTTACAAATTCTTGTTCTAGATTTAATTCCCCCCATTCTTAATCCTTTTGTACCAATCTTTCTTTTTATACATAAGGTTCTTCAGACCTGTAGTAA
Source organism: Procambarus virginalis (assembly GCA_020271785.1). NCBI lineage: Eukaryota > Metazoa > Arthropoda > Malacostraca > Decapoda > Cambaridae > Procambarus > Procambarus virginalis. Next base: position 9,839,663 of record WNGS01165503.1, on the reverse strand, counting down.
TCCATTTTGGTTCATTTTTTCATCTAATCAATTTGTATGAAATACTACGCTCCTGGGCTTTGCTTAGAATATTTTTAAACAAGTTATATTTTGAATATAGAACGCAATCCCTTGTTACGTCACCCATCAGGAGGTTCACGTTTCACTCCATGACCAGCCTACCCTGCGTGCACAGGTCTGTCTAATCTATTCCCAACCAAGAAATTGTTATATAAATACAAAATAAAACACTCCATGTAAATGGCTTAAAGGTGTTTATAATTGCTAATATTTCATAAAGCATTTTACTTAGACCTATCCCTAATCCAACCTATATCAATCCCGTACCCCAGAATATTACCCCCCCCCCACCCTCCTTGCCAATCCGGGTTAGACTAGCCCTAAGTGTTTGGCCTCGAACTTTGAACAGACAAAAAAAAAAGATTATCAGACGGGCGGACATTTTCTCTTATTTCAGTCCACTGGCTCGTCACCCTCGTTTGAAAGGTATTTTTTTTAGATCTATGGAGTGAAATTTGGTCATTTGCTATTGATTTAGAAGACGTTTTAATTATTAATTGACGAGCTGTTGTTGGTTTTGGCTGCGTGCACGCTGTCAAGACAACCTTTGTGACTTAGGTTTGGGTGATACGAGTGTTGAAATTGGTCGTGTGGAGGAAATGTCTGACTACTAATAAAATCTACTTTTTTTGTCATTGATATATCAACATCTCAACAGTTTTATTATATTATTATTATTATTATTATATATAATATTATTATTATTATTATTACCATTATTATTTATTATTATTATTATTATTATTATTATTATATTATTATTATTATTATTATTTATTATTATTATATTATTATTGATATTATTATTAATATTATCATTGTTGTTATTATTATTATTAATATTTTTATCTTTATTATTATTATTATTATTATTATTTTCATTATTATTATATTGATATTATATTAATATTATCATGTTATTATTATTATTAGTATTATTCATATTATTATTATTATCTTTATTATTATTTTATTATTTCTATTATTATTATTATTATATTATTATTATTATTATTATTTATTATTGATATTATTATTATTATTATTATTTATTATTATTAATGAATTATTATTATAAATTAGTGTTGATATTATTACTATTAATATTATATTAATATTATAATATTATCATTGTTATTATTATTATTATTATTATTATTATTATTATTATTATTATTATTATTATTTTTATTATATTATATTACTATTATTGTTATTATTATTATTATTATTATTCTTATTATTATTATTATTGTTATTATTATCAGTGTTATTATTGTTATTATTGTTATTATTGTTATTATTATTATATTATTATTATTATTATTATTATTATTATATTTCCCCCATGCACTCGGGCTTTGTCAACCAAACAGTCAACCTCTGACCACCTCTGAATTCAAGTTCTGTTCATTTGATATATCACATTATTGTCATTTTTGTGTGTATGGAAGTAAACTATCAGATACAGAGAGAACTACTTGGTTGACCAGAGCCTGAGTGGATGGAGGAATTGTGTGAAACCCTGGCCAGGCTTCAGTAGAAGCCTCGGGAGCCTCGCGTGGGCAGCATCACTCTAGGTTGCAATTATTTTACCATGTTGTGGTATAGTTGACTTAGGCGCATCTGGGAACACTCAGTGCATAGATTCGAACCCTCATACAAATCCCTCAAACCCTCATACAAACCCTCAAATCCTTGTGGATTTGTTCATTTGATATATCATGTTATTGTGATTTCTGTGTGTATTATTATTATTATTATCTTTATTGCTATTATTAATATTATTATTATTAGTATTATTATATTACTGCTAATGCACAGAGAAAAATCACACTAACGTGCTGTATCAATGAGAAAATCCGTTGGAGCCGTGATTAGGATTCCAACCTATGTGCTAGGCATTCCCAAGCATACTCACCAAACAACTAGGCCACGATATGGTCAAAAGGATTACAACCTGAGGTTCTACTGAGCCCACGAAGGTTTCTGAGGCTTCCACTGAAGCCGAACCACGGTTTCAAACAATCCCGCCCATGTTCTCTGGCTCCATCGCAGTGTTCTACCTCTGAAGATCCTCTTTCAATCCAAAGAGAGAAATCCCACAAACATGATGTATCAATGAGAAAATTTGAGGGAGCCGTGACGAGGATTCAAGCCTATGCTCTGGGTATTCATGGCTCTTATGATTTGCTAATTGATACATCACATTACTGTGCTATCTCTCAGTGAGGAACGAGGAGGAAAAAGGAGCATCAGAGGTAGATATTCCTTGACGACAAAGAAAAAGTGCATAGAGAGATTGTGTGAAATCCTGTTTTCGGCTCCAGTGGAAGCCTCAGGAACCCTCGTGTGTTCAGTAGAGCCCCACGTTGAATGCTTTTGACCATGTCGTGGCATAGTTGTCTGGGGCGTGTGCCTGCGAATACCCAGTGCATATGGTCGAATCCTCATCATGGTTCCTGCTGGTTTACTCATTATTGCTAATTATTAGCAATAGGAAACGTCCTATTTCCTACTCAGAAGGAACTGTCCATGTAGCAAGGGCTATACTGAGCCCATGAAATTTCCATGTTGTTGTTGTTTGTTGTTTTAGATTCAACTACTGGGAACAAAAGTTCCAAGTAGCACGGGCTATGGTGAGCCCGTAATGGACTTACCTGGCACAGGAGCGGGACTGTCGAAAAAAACATACATGCTTTTGCAAAGGATTATATTCTCTTCGGGTGAGGTGGTACAGGACATGACTGAGATGAACAAGTGGATGAATGGATATTAATATGTTATTACATCCAAGAACATAAGCAGTTTATGTTCTTGCTGCTACTGTCTCTTTGTTGGTTCGGGGTCTAGAAGTGGGTAGAATGTAATTATGTGTTAACTGGTCGTTGATTGCTGGTCTTGACTTTTTGATGTGTAGGGCCTCGATGATGTCCAGTTTTCTGTTGTCGTTAAATTTGTCGATTATTATAGTGTTGCTTGTTAAGATGTCTCTTGTGAAACTGTTGTGCAATATTATAACTTAAAAGGAGCAAGTTTGTACATTCCAGTACTAACATTAAGAAGATTTGGAGAGATTTGCTCTAATCAGTCAGTGTCCAAATCTTCTTAATGTTAGTACTGATATGTACAAACTTGATCCATTTTTAAGTTACAATATTGCACAACAGTTTAAGAAAATCTCTGATAGGGAGGCTTACAATGTCTCATTACAATTATATATTCATTTATTGTGTGTTCATGAGGCTTTTCTTTAATCTTTCTTCCTTATTCTCTGACCGCTTAATCCTCTTTCAGTATTCTAAGCTGTGTGTGGGCTCTTATCCCCGTGGCCCGTGCTCCCTGCAGTAAGTAAGCACGGGCCACAGGGATAAGAGCCTCGTTGAATGTGGAGTCACTATTTACCAACGTAACTGTGGACGAAACAATCGGGATGATAGCAGGCAGAGTCTGCTGGTGAAGGTGTCCTGTACACCAGTTGCATAGTGCTCCTGGCAGTATGGGTTCGAGTCACTTCTGGGGTAGGAGTTTTCGGTTGCATAAATGCCTGGGGACCATTCAGGTTTGTTCGCATTTGTGTTTCTCAGTTGTGCCCCAAAGAATGAGGTGATTTCATAAAATACTATGCCCAAGATTACCATCAGAGCACCTTCGGGATGATGGGGTAAATAGCTTCGGCTACCATCATCTTTTTTTATAAATATGATAAAAGCTTGAGAAGTGAGTCATTGCAATAATCTAAGAACGTTCGAAAAGCGGGGCTACGAGCCTAGCTCGACTCTGAAAGCACATCTAGGTGAACACACACACACACACACATACACACAACAAAACACTGGATGTGTAGGGGGCCAGGTAGCCTGGTGGATAGCGTGCAGGATTCGTAATTCTGTGGCGCGGGTTCGATTCCCGCACCCGGCAGAAAACAAATGGGCAAAGTTTCTTTCACCCTGTATGCCCCTGTTACCTAGCAGTAAATAGGTACCTGGGAGTTAGTCAGCTGTCACGGGCTGCTTCCTGGGGGTGTGTGTGTGTGGTGTGAAAAAAAAAAAAAAAAAAAAAAAAAAAAAAAAAGTAGTGTAGTTAGTAAACAGTTGATTGATAGTTGAGAGGCGGGCCGAAAGAGCAAAGCTCAACCCCCGTAAAATACAAACTAGTGAATACAACTAAGTGAATCCACACACACCACGATTAAGACAGAGGAGGACTACTTGAGGCTTCAAGAAGACCTAGACAAGTCGAAGAAATGGTCGAACAAATGGTTGTTAGAGTTTAACCCAAGCAAATGTAAGTAATGAAGATAGGTGAAGGGAGCAGGAGGCCAGATACAAGGTATCATCTAGAAATGAAATTCTTCAAGAGTCAGAGAGAGAGAACAAGATTTGGGGGTTGATATCACGCCAGACCTGTCCCCTGAAGCCCATATCAAGAGGATAACATCAGCGGCATTTGCCAGGCTGGCCAACATAAGAATGGCATTCAGAAACTTGTGTAAGGAATCATTCAGAACTTTGTATACCACGTATGTCAGGTCAATCCTGGAGTATGCAGCCCCAGCATGGAGTCCATATTTAGTCAAGGATAAGACTAAACTGGAAAAGGTTCAAAGGTTTGCCACCAGACTAGTGCCCGAGCTGAGAGGTATGAGCTACGAGGAGAGACTACGGGAATTAAACTCACTTCGTTGGAAGACAGAAGAGTTAGGGGGGACATGATCACCACATTCAAGATTCTGAAGGGAATTGATAGGGTAGATAAAGACAGGCTATTTAACACAAGGGGCACACGCACTAGGGGACACAGGTGGAAACTGAGTGCCCAAATGAGCCACAGAGATATTAGAAAGAACTTTTTTAGTGTCAGAGTGGTTGACAAATGGAATGCATTAGGAAGTGATGTGGTGGAGGCTGACTCCATACACAGTTTCAAGGTGTAGATATGATAGAGCCCAATAGGCCAGGGAATCTGTACACCTGTTGATTGACGGTTGAGAGGCGGGACCAAAGAGCCAGAGCTCAACCCCCGCAAGCACAACTAGGTGAGTACAACTAGGTGAGTACACACAACCACACGGAGCTCCTATAGGCGCCGGTGGCTGAACGAACAAGCATGCTGGATGTGTAATCCTGTGGTCCCGGGTTCGATTCTGGGCGCCGACGGACAACAATGGGCAGAGTTTCTTTCACCCTAATGCCCCTGTTACCTAGCGGGAGCCGGTCGGCCGAGCGGACAGCACACTGGGCTTGTGATCCTGCGGTCCCGGGTTCCATCCCGGGCACCGGCGAGAAACAATGGCCAAAGTTCTTTCACCCTGATGCTCCTGTTACCTAGCAGTAAAATAGGTACCTGGGGTGTAGTCAGCTGTCACGGGCTGCTTCTTGGGGGTGGAGGCCTGGTCGAGGACCGGGCTGCGGGGACACTAAAGCCCGGAAATCATCTCAAGATAATCTCAGATAGCATAAATACGTACCTGGGAGTTAGTCAGCTGTCACGGGCTGCTTCCTTATGTGTGTGTGTGTGTGTGTGTGTGTGTGTGTGTTGTGTGTGTGTGTGTGTGTGGTGTGTGTGTGTGTGTGTGGGAAAAAATATAGTAGTTAGTAACAGTTGATTGACAGTTGAGAGGCGGGCCAAAGAGAAGAGCTCAACCCCCACAAGCACACTAGGTGAATACAACTAGGTTATCTTGAGGTTATCTTGAGATGATTTCGGGGCTTTTCAGTGTCCCCGCGGCCCGGTCCTCGACCAGGCCTCCACCCCCAGGAAGCAGCCCGTGACAGCTGACTAACACCCAGGTACCTATTTTACTGCTAGGTAACAGGGGCATAGGGTGAAAGAAACTCTGCCCAATGTTTCTCGCCGGAGCTGGGATCGAAACCAGGACCACAGGATCACAAGTCCAGGCGTGCTGTCCGCTCGGCCGACTAGGTGAATACACTCTGTATAGGGTGTCTATTAGCTGAGTGGACAGCGTGCAGGACTCGTAATTCTGTGGCCTGGGTTTGATTCCCGGACCAGGCAGAAAACAAATGGGCAAAGTTTCTTTCAACCTGATGCTCCTGTTACCTAGCAGTAAATAGGTACTTGGGAGGGGCAGCTTTTACGGAGCTGCTTCCGAGGGTGTGTGTGTGTGTTATCACTTAGTTGTAGTTGTATTTTACGGGGGTTGAGCTTTGCTCTTTCGGCCCGCCTCTCAACTGTCAATCAACTGTTTTAACTACACTAACTACTTTTTTTTCCACACCACACACACACACACAACACACCAGGAAGCAGCCCGTGACAGCTGACTAACTCCCAGGTACCTATTTACTGCTAGGTAACAGGGGCTTTCAGGGTGAAAGAAACTTTGCCCATTTGTTTCTGCCGGGTGCGGGAATCGAACCTCGCCCAACAGAATACAAGTCCTGCACGCTATCCACCAGGCTACCTGGCCTACCTGTGTGTGTGTGTGTGTGTGTGTGTGTGTGGTGTGTGTGTGTGTGTGTGTGTGTGTGTGTGTGTGTGGGTATGTATTCACCTAGTTGTTCTTGCTCTTTCGGACCGCCTCTCAACAGTCAATCAACTGTAAAACTACTAACTATTTTTTTCTCACACACACACCACACACACACACCACACACACACACACACACACACACACACACACACACACACACACAACACACACACACACACACATACACACACACACACACACAACACACACACACACACACACACACAACACCCACACACACACACACACCACACACACACACACAAAACTGGAGTTTAACACCGTAAATGTAAAGTTATGGAAATGGGATCAGGTGATAGGAGACCAAAGGGACAGTACACAATGAAGGGGAACAGCCTACCTGTAACGATTCGAGAAAGAGATCTGGGAGTGGATGTGACACCTAATCTAACTCCTGAGCACAATAACTAGGATAACGACAGCAGCGTACTCTACACTGGCGAAAATTAGAACTTCATTCAGAAACCTAAATGAGGAGGCTTTCGGGCGCTTTACACTGCCTACGTGAGACCTGTCTTAGAGTATGCCGCGCCATCATGGAGCCCCCACCTGAAGAAACACATAGGAAACTGGAGAAGGTCAGAGGTTTGCGACGAGGCTTGTCCCAGAGTTACGAGGGATGGGATATGAAGAGCGTCTGAAGGAACTGAACCTTACGACACTGAGAAAAGAAGGGAGAGAGGAGATATGATAGGGACATATAAAATACTAGGGGAATTGACAAAGTGGAAATAGATGAAATGTTCACACGTAATAATAACAGAACGAGGGGACATGGGTGGAACTGGAAACTCACATGAGTCACAGAGATGTTAGGAAGTTTTCTTTTAGCGTGAGAGTAGTGGAAAAATGGAATGCACTTGGGAACAGTTGTGGAAGCAAATACTATTCATACTTTTAAGACTAGGTATGATAGGGAAATAGGACAGGAGTCATTGCTGTAAACAACCGATGGCTGGAAAGGCGGGATCCAAGAGTCAAGGCTCGATCCTGCAAGCACAAATAGGTGAGTACACACACACACACACAAACATACGAACGGCATTCAGAAACTTGTGTTAAGAATCATTCAGAACTTTGTATACCACATATGTCAGGCCAATCCTGGAGTATGCAGCCCCAGCATGGAGTCCATATCTAGTCAAGGATAAGACTAAACTGGAAAAGGTTCAAAGGTTTGCCACCAGACTAGTGCCCGAGCTGAGAGGTATGAGCTACGAGGAGAGACTACGGGAATTAAACGTCACTTCGCTGGAGACAGAAGAGTACGGGGGACATGATCACCACATTTAAGATTCTGAAGGGAATTGATAGGGTAGATAAAGACAGGCTATTTAACACAAGGGGCACACGCACAAGGGGACACAGGTGGAAAATGAGTGCCCAAATGAGCCGCAGAGATATTAGAAAGAACTTTTTTAGTGTCAGAGTGGT
>WNGS01165503.1:9746660-9820325 GCA_020271785.1 Procambarus virginalis | reverse complement strand
TCATAGAAGATACTCTGGCTAAATAGCTGACTACAAGGGAATGGGGAGGGAAAACTGAATTACCTACTTCCACCATCAGAGATGTGGAATCGTTCTTTGTTGAGAGTTGAATTGAAGCTCCTGGTCCCGGCTCTCGACTCATTGTAGGAAACGCCCCCACACACACACTGATGCTCTCTCCAGGAACCCAATGAACACCCAAAAAAACACGTCTTCTCCGTGCTACTCCTCACTGCAGTCCCGTGCTCCTCCACAACCTCTTGAAGGGTTGGAGTCGGTTTCCCAGCCGTCGACTTATCCTCACAACTACGTCTGCAGTCCCTTCTCTCGGCTGCAATCATTCTTATTCCCAGCTAGTTTATTCTTCTCCTGCCTCACGGTGGATTGGCCCAGCCACTACGTCGTCACCTAACTGGTGAGACTGTACAGTCATCCCTGACGTCACTGCACAGACTTCACTTCTTGCAAAGCACCTGTCACTGGAGCACTTGCTGCTCGTTTCTCGTCAATTCCTTCTTCTGTCCAACACATGGAATATAGGAAGACTTCACAGGGTGCTTGCAGACTACAGGAGACACGTAAATCCACCGAAGTGGGGTGAAAACTGTCAGACTGACAGGACCCCCGATTGCACGTCCGACCTCCTCGACGTGTCGTGTCAAACTACTTGGCACCACTGGCTGCGCTGTCTGGACCCCCTTGCACTCATGACGTCATACTTGCCAGGGGCGTTTCTCATTGGCTCCCTGTACTACGTCATCGTTCTTGACCAATCTGGTGCCACTGACGTCATAACGTTTTGGCGGGAGAACGTAGGAGCCGGCGCCATCTTGGCGTCCTAAAGGGCCTAAACCACTGGGCAAAACACTCTTCTTTTGCGAATTTCTCGACAACGCGAGAACACTTCATGCTCCCACATATGTCAAATTGTCCCCCGGAATGCAGAGAACGTTCGGGGAAAGTGGATATAACTCTTACAGCTGGCATGGGAGAAATATAAGGTGGGGAACACCGTCACACTCCGTACACAGTTTCAAATGTAGATATGATAGAGCCCAGTAGGCTCAGGAACCTGTACGCCTGTTGATTGATGGTTGAGAGGAAGGACCAAAGAGCCAGAGCTCAACCCCCACAAGCACAATTAGGTGAGTCCAATTAGGTGAGTACAAGGCAAAGCATGACAGAAACAACATGGCAGTTAATAACATAATTGAGATGGCAGCCTCCTCTGCCTGTAGAAATCGATCCCATCTGCTCATCATGGGGGACTTCAATCACGAAAGGATAGACTGGAAGAACAAGGAACAACACGGAGGAGAGGATACATGGAGAGCCAAACTAGTGGAGGTGGCGACAAGAAACTTTCTAAGCCAACATATCAGGGAACCCACTAGGATGAGGGGAAACGATGAACCAGCAAGACTCGACTTAGTCTTCACTCTAAATGACTCCGACATATGGGAAAATGACTTTGAGGCCCCAGTAGGCATGAGCGATCACAGTGTACTGACGTTTGAGTATCTGGTCGAAGAAGGGCTAAAGTACTCGAGAAAGGGAACTGAAAGAAAAAGGCTAGCATTCCATAAGGGAAATTATGAGGAGCTAAGAAAATTCCTAACACATGTAACATGGGAATCAGAGCTAAGGGGAAAGACGGCCCAAGACATGATGGAATACATCACGCAGAAGTACAAGGAGGCAGCAGAAAACTTTATCCCAGCCCAAAAGGTAAAAACTGAAATGCAGATGAGAAACCCATGGTTTAATCAGAGATATAAGCTAGCTAAGCAACAAAGTAAAAGAGCATGGAGAAACTATAACAATTACAGGACACTTGAGAGCAGAGAAGGTTACCAGAGAGCCAGGAATGAATACGTCAGGGTGAGAAGAGAGGCAGAAGGGCAATAAGAAAACGAATTAGCAAGCAAGGCTAAGACCCAGCCCAAATTGCTGCACAGCCACATCATGAGAAAGACAACAGTGAAGGAACAGGCAATGAAACTGAGGGTAGGGGCAGACAGATTCACTACAAATGACAAAGACATGTGCGAGGAACTCAATATGAAAATCCAGAAAGTCTTTACATTAGAGCAAGGAGAAGTTACAGAGATAAGAGAAGGAATAATTAACCAAGCACCACTAGAGGAATTTGATATTACCAGTGGAGATGTAAGGAAGCTTTTGCTAGAGTTGGATGTGACAAAGGCTATAGGCCCGGATGAAATATCACCATGGATATTAAAGGAAGGAGCAGAAGCACTGTGCCTGCCACTCTCCATGGTGTATAACAAATCACTGGTAACAGATGAACTGCCAGAAATTTGGAAGGTGGCAAGCGTAGTCCCGATATACAAGAAAGGGGATAGACAGGTGGCACTGAACTACAGGCCAGAGCCCCTAACTTGCATACCATGCAAGCTAATGGCGAAAAAAGCTAGTCGAACATCTGGAGTGGAGGAACTTTGTGTCACAACACCAACATGGTTTCAGGGATGGCAAGTCATGCCTCACAGGATTATTTGAATTCAACGATCAGGCAACAAGAATCAGGCAAGAAAGAGAGGGATGGGCAGACTGCATATTTTTGGATTGCTAGAAAGCATTTGACACAGTGCCACACCAGAGACTAGTGCGAAAGCTGGGATGCAGGCAGGAGTGAAAGGGAAGGTACTCCATTGGATAAAGGAGTACCTAAGTAACAGAAGGCAGCGAGCCACTGTGAGGGGTGAGGTATCAGATTGGTGAGACGTCACCAGTGGGGTACTGCAGGGTTCAGTCCTTGGACCCATACTGTTTATTATATATATAAATGATCTTTCAGATGGTATAGAATCATTCCTCTCATTGTTTGCTGATGATGCAAAAATTATGAGGAGGATTAAGAGGGAGGAAGACAGTATGAGACTACAAGATGACCTAGACAGACTGCATGAATGGTCCAACAAATGGCTACTAAAGTTCAATCCGAGTAAATGTAAGGTAATGAAACTTTGACAGTAGAAACAGGAGGCCGACATAGAATACAGAATGGGAGATGAAGTCCTTCATGAAACGGACTGAGAGAAAGATCTTGGAGTTGATATCACACCAACCCTGTCTCTGAAGCCCACATCAAAAGAATAACATCTGCGGCGGATGCGAGGCTGGCTAACATCAGAACTGCCTTCAGGAACCTGTGTAAGGAATCATTCAGAACCTTGTATACCACATGTGTAAGACCAATCCTGGAGTATGCGGCCCCAGTATGGAGCCCGTACCTTGTCAAGCACAAGACGAAGCTGGAAAAGGGTCAGGGGTATGTCACTAAACTTCTCCCAGAACTAAGAGGCATGAGTTACGAGGAAAGGCTGTAGGACATGCACCTCACGACACTGGAAGTCAGAAGAGTAAGGGAAGACAGGATCACTACCTACAAAATCCTCAGGGGAATTGACAGGGTATACAAGGATAAACTGTTTAACACTGGTGATACAGGTGGAAAACTGAGTACCCAAATGAGCCACAGGGACATAAGAAAAAACTTTTTCAATGTCAGAGTAGTTAACAGGTGGAATACATTAGGAAGTGATGTGGTGGAGGCTGACTCCATGCACAATTTCAAATGTAGATATGATAGAGCCAAGTAGGCTCAGGAATCTGTACACCAGTTGATTGACGGTTGAGAGGTGGGACGAAAGAGCCAAAGTTCAACCCCCGCAAGTACAAATAGGTGAGTACACACACACACACACACACACACACACACACACACACACACACACACACACACACAAACACACACACACACACACACAGAGGAAGCAGCCTGTAGCAGCTGTCTAACTCCCAGGTATCTATTTATTTCTAGGTGAACAGGGGCATCAGGGTGAGAGAAACTCTGTCCATTAGTTTCGGCTATCGCCGGGATCGATCCCCGTCCCTAGGATTACGAACCCCGAGCGCTGTTCATTCAGCTACCAGGCCTCTGTGAAGATGGTCGAGTGTTCCCTGTATGACTCTTCCATTTCCTCCTTAGCTGTTACCCAGCGCCTCTCCAGTTCTCAGCATCCATTCATTTTTTTCGTCTCAGGCGCCTTTCATCTTCAACATTCCGTTCTTAACAGACAGAGTTCTCCTCGAATGACTTCGACACAGTGAATTATACCCTCCCCAAATTAATGTCTACATCAATTAGATTCATATATTATCAAGACTGATTCTTTGAGGCATTTTTAATGTTACAATAATAGTATTTTGGACAGATAACAATTGGATGTTGGTTTTAAACAGACATTATTCAAAAAATATAAGGAGGCTAGGGTAAAGAGTACAGAATAAATAAGTATAGGATGATTCGTTTTCTTTTATAATACTTTGGTATGCCGTTTTACGCACATTCAAAAGTCTGGGCTACATTTAAGAGCATTAAAGGTCGACCAACATTCCCTTCATTTCCCATGGTGATCAACGGCTCATTCGGTCAAACACCTCAGAAGCGTGTAAGTGTTTTGTTGAATGTCTTAAGTTACCCTTTTCAACACCTTACTTTATGCTCAAGAACTCTCCCTGAGACAAGAAATTGACCTTGCCATACCGCTGCCCATGCTCGGCGTTGACAACATGTACACCTTAAGCGAACTACAATTAGCCTTAACCCGCCTACCTCTTGACAAAGCACCTGGAGAGGATGGAATTCCATATGAACTTATTCAAATATCTTCCATCGACTGCACATAGCATTCTTCTAAACTACTGCAGCCTATGCTAGACGCACAGAAATATTCCTTCACAATGGCAGACCAGTATTATTCTTCTTGTCCTTAAACCAGGAAAAGACCCATCCCAACCTGTGTCATACAGACCTATCGTCTTACTATCATGCCTCAGTAAAGTCTTAGAACGACTAGTACATACTCCCCTCCAATTGTACATTGAGTATAATAATATTTTACCGTCACTCCAAGCTGGATTTTGACCACAATGCTCCACACTTGATCAAATAATCGACCTTGAACATGAAATCCGCACCTCTACCAGAACCAGTAAATTTTGTATTGTTCTCTACCTAGACCTTAAAGGAGCTTTTGATAGCATTCCTAATACTTGCCTCTTGGCAAACATTGCACGTTTAGGCATACAGGGAAGCTTACTTCTGTGGTTACAGTTCTATCTTACGAACTGGATCTCTAAATGCAGACGAAGAGTGACAATAACGTGGCAGAAATATATTGACCAAACCACACACTAGAAAGTAAAGGGACGACGAAGTTTCGGTCCGTCCTGGACCATTCTAAAGTTGAAACGTCGTCGTCCCTGCACTTTCTAGTGTGTGGTTTGGTCAACAGGACCTCTAAAGTCTATATACAAGGCGAGTTTTCAGATAGCATTCCAATACAAACAGGTGTCCTGCAAGGCTCCATACTTAGCCGAACCCTTTTTGCTGCATTCTTAGCAGATTTGCCTAACACCCATCCTGTTCACCTCTCAGCGTACGTTGACGACTTAAAATTGTAGTATTCAGACAATGCCCTACCTAATACAGTCTCAACAATTCAAACAGAACATGACAACCTCATAGAATGGACACAACAATGGGGCCTTCAACTTAGTTCTACCAAGACCTGTTATAAGATTTTAATTAAAAAAAGACAAGTTCATCTACCCACCCCTACAATATACAACACTCCCATCCAACACATACGAGAAGATAAATACCTTGGTATACACCTCGACTCTCCCTTACATACCTGGAAAGCACACATTCAACACCTTAAACAGACGACACAACCCCGACTCGCCATACTTAAAGCCCTCACTGGCACCACCTGGGGAGCACACCATAAAATCTTGCTCCGTTTCTATACAACCTACATTCGCAGCCAATTAGACTAGTGTTGTTAGGCATATGCGTCGGCTGCGCCTACGAAAATACAGAGCCTTGAGGTCATTCAAAACATTGCGATGCGACTTATATGTGGCACAATGCGTTCCACTCCCATCCTTGGACTTTACCGAAAAACGGGCCTCACAAGTTTAGCCAACGGACGAGACATAATGCATACCAACTATTTGTCACTCTGTACCACTGCTCACCAGACACACCCATACAGATTAAAAATTAACCCAACAGTTAACCCACATAACCACCGCCTCTCCACCACTCACTCTCAACCTTTCCTCATACGGGCTACAAGTACCCTAAATATAAACCTCACTCTACTCCAAAACTCTGAAACACAACTTACTGTCCCCCCCATCCTATTCCACCTTGGCTATACAACTCCTAATATATCAATACAATTCGAAGACAACATTCCAAATTCTGCACCAAACTCAGCCATAGCCTCAGTATTTGTCTCAACAATGAAAAATTGCTACCCAAATACCACAGCGATATAAACAGATGGAACTCGCATCATCATGAACACGTATCCTCGGTCACTAGCGCTGTATGGATACCGCAGTACCATCTCAAGCAGGGATGGCGGTTACCAAACCAACTATCTATTTTCCCAGTTGAATTATATGCCTTATTTCAAGCTCTCTGAATAATCACAACATTACCCGTAGGGAATATATAAACAATGTGTAGTGACTCCAGGAGTGCAATTCATAAATTACGTACTCTTTAACAACGTGGAAAGAGTTTGTTTATCCATGCCTTCAACTTCTTCATGAACATCGATTGAATGGTTATGACACCTCTGTCCAATGGGTCCCAGCACATTGTGGTATACTCCATAATGAACTTGTAGATCAACTAGCCAAAGCGATGTACAACACGCCTCACATTACCCATCATCCCACATGTTGCACGTAAAGGAGCCTTCATAGATACCATCACCCAAGATTTTGTAACGAAATGGAAAAAGTCATGCTCACCTATTTACTATAGGTCCATTAAAAAGAAATGGGAAACTTGGAAATATGTCAGATATAAACGTAGAGAAATTGATGTAACGGTGACCAGATTAAGGCTGGGACACACGAAACTGGCAGCACACAGCTCTAAGTACAGAACAGACATTAAAGAATTCTGCATCCACTGTCAAATGCCTCAAACAATCGAACACTATCCCCTTCACTGTTTCCGACATCATAGTGTCACAGTAAATTTCAAACAAGTATTTATCGCAAACAAACAAGTATTATAAAGTGTTTAAAGAACCTTTATCATCGAGCATATATTAGGAGGAGGTGAACTTGCGTTACAGGAAAAATATCAAATAATAAATAAATAATAAATAAATAAATAAATAAATAAATAAATAAATAAATAAATAAATAAATAAATGTTTATTCAGGTAAGGTACATACAAGACGTTTTACAAAAATTGATAGATTCATAGATAGAGCTAGTACATACAATGCCTGAAGCTACTATTACGCAAAGCATTTCGAGCAGGAAAAACATTAAAGACTAAAACTTAATACTAATTGAGATTAAAGAATAAAATGTGTTGAGAACAATTGAAAATAAAAGTAAAAAAATAAAAAAGGGGGAACATAGCAGAAAAATCAGTACAAATACAATTAGGTCGACAAACAGATTTGAATAAAAAAAACAGACATGGGTTGACAATATAGGGGTAAGGTAGGTTACAGGGAATTTATTAGGTGGTGCTTAGTTTTTATCTTAAACTGGTTGAAAGAGGTACATTCTTTAACATGATTGGGAAGGTCATTCCACATTCTGGGTCCCTTGATTTGTAGAGCATTTCTAGTTTGATTAAGTCATACTCTTGGAATATCAAAACTGTATTTGTTTCTGGTGTGGTGCTCATGAGTTCTGTTACAACCTTCAATGAAGCTTTTGAGGTCAGGATTGGCATTACAGTTCAGCGTTTTATATATGTATAACACACATGAGAGAATGTGCAGTGACCTAATATCTAACATATTCAGAGATTTGAGTAAGGGTACCGAGTGATGTCTGGGGCCAGAGTTGGATATTGTCCTAATAGCAGCTTTGAGCTGAGTAATTAGAGGACGTAAATAATTTTGGGTAGTAGAACCTCAAGCACAAGTACCATAACTGAGATATGGATAGATGAGGGAGTAATAGAGCATCACCAGGGCAAGGCGAGGTACATAATATTTGATCTTAGAAAGAATGCCAACAGTTTTTGAAACTTTTTTGATATATTTAGAATGTGTCCCTGGAAATTCAGCTTGTGGTCAATGAGAACGCCAAGGAATTTGCCATCTATTTTGTTACAAATTTGGGTATTGTTTATCCTGCGATTTATTTGATTAGAGGATTTATTGCCAAATAGAATATAGAAAGTTTTGTCAATGTTAAGGGTGAGTTTGTTGGCAGTTAGCCAAAGATGGACTTTATTTAGCTCAGTATCCACTGTGGCATTTAGAGCAAGTGGGTCAGATTTGGAGTAAATGATGGTTGTGTCGTCAGCAAATAGAATTGGTTTGAGGTGTTTGAAGGCATTTGGAAGGTCATTAATGTAGATGAGAAAGAGGACATGGCCAAGTATGCTGCCCTGAGGAACACCGATGTTGATGGGTAGGGTGGGAGAAATTGAATTATTCACAGAAAAATACTCGAGCCTGTCAGTAAGGTAAGATTTGGGGTATTGCAAGGAGTGTTCTTTGACTCCATAATGATGTAATTTAAGAAGAAGGTTTTGGCGGTTGACAGTGTCAAAAGCCTTACGCCAGCCAGGGAACTCATTTTTATCAAGAGCTGCATGAATCAAGTTAATCATACTAATAAGTGCATCGTTAGTGCTTTTTTTTAGGTCTGAAGCCATATTGACAAGAGCTAAGTATATTGTGTTTGGCTAGATAAGAGTAAAGCTGCTTGCAGATTAGTTTTCAAATATTTTTGACAAGTTTGGCAGGATTGATATAGGTCTGTAGTTGTTAATTTAACATCTGTGAGATCACCACATTTGTGAACAGGGGTTACTCTCGCTCTTTTTAGAATATCTGGAAAGGTTTGGAGTTCAAATGACTTGTTGAAGAGCAATGCAATAGCAGGGGCTAAAGATCTGGATTTTTTTGGTAAATTAAAGTTGGTATCTCCTCAAGGGCACTAGACTTGGGAAAGGATTATCTCATTAACATCAGTGGAATTTGTAGGCTTTATGTACAGAGACTGTGGATAGTTACCTGTAAGATAGTCCTTAATGTCAGTACTGGAAGATGGAATGTCATTTGCAAGGGATGACCCAATGGAAGAGAAGAACCTATTGAACTCAATAGCAGAATCAGAGACTGAAAGCTGACCATCATTATTGGACAGGAGTGATGGTTTGTTATTTAAAATTTTCTTTAATCCCAATATTTGTGAAATTGTGCTCCAAGTTTTTTAATGTTGCTCTTTATTTGGGTAAATTTATCTTCGTAGTATTTAGTTTTGGCTTGTCTAATTATTTTAGATAGCAATAACGAGTAATTATTTGAGAATTCTTTGGAGACGGTTCCTAACTTATACTTCTTCTCAAGGTTATGTTTTTTATTAATGGATTTAAGTATTCCCTTTGCAAGCCAAGGATTGTTTAGCCTTTTGGTTGTGACTTGTTTCGTTAGCATAGGACAGTGGGTGTTATAAAGGCTGAGAGTTTTTTGAAGAAAAGATTGCATTGCTAGGTTGATGACCCTATGTTACCTAACTCAGACTTCCAGTTCACATCAGCAGCAACAGTTATAAAATTGCCTATAGCAGTTTCATTGTGCAGCCTAAAGCTTAACTCCCTTGTCTCTAGAGGTGGTTTGTTAATGTTAGATAAGAGAAATGTGGGGTAATGGTCTGTAGTGCTATCGGTGATTATACCTGAAGTAAGCGGAGAGGTTATGTTGGTCCAGATGTGATCTAGAGTCGTGACAGTACTATCAGTGATTCTAGTAGGTCTAGTGATTAAGGGTATGAGGAAGCAGGAATTCATACAGTTGAGGAAGCTAACAGCAGTAGGGTGTTCTGGCTCACAAAGGTCAATATTAAAGTCCCCTGCGATAATAAGATGGTTTTTGTTCAGTCTGTTATCTAGTATTAGATTTCTAAGGATTGAGTTGAATTCGGACACATCAGTGTTAGGAATTCTATAGACTGCACCCACAGACAGGACAGACTCAGCACCCTTGACTCTGAAGCTGGCGAAGATATACTCCCCATAGCAGTCTCAAGTGCTAATTACTTTTAAGCATGTTAGTTATTGGTGGTAGTAAAAAGCAGTACCACCACCTCTCTGAATTTGACGACAGTTCTGAATTGCTGAGTAGCTAGGCATGTTAAAGAGTTGAGTATTATCCTCTTTTAACCACGTTTCAGTAAGTATAATAAAAGAGAATTTGTTGTCAATAGTTTCAATCAAGGCACTAACATCATCGAAGTGTTTGCCTAGAGATCTAACGTTCAAGTTGATTACAGAGATATTGTGATTATGTGTTAATACATTGTTTACATCATGTGCTGTAAAATATCTTCAATTTTGATCATTAAAGTGATGATTGTCGTAGATAGTGGATAAGAGGTTTAGTTCAGGGTCTATACTTGTCTACATAAAAAGGCTGGTTGTAGGAAAAAAGGGCAAGAATGGCAATTACAAAATAGAATTTTGATATAAAAGAGGAAAAAAAAGAAAAAAACAAGACTATAAAAAACAAACATAAAATGAACAAAAAAGAAAAATGAGGTAGATCAAAGCACTGGCTAAATACCTCTAGTCGACCAACAAATTGGGCCTTATCTGACCCGTGCCACATTTATACCTGGCGCCACCAACAGCTAAACACAGAAAACAATTGCCTTGTCGCAGCACCAAAGATCAGGTGACGGCATAAACACAACATACTGCCCTATGGTGCGGTAAGTCTCCCTCCAACATACGCCTCTGTTATAGTCGCCACTCCTCTGTCTACAGCACAACGCAATAAGCACTTTTGAAACTCTTATTATTCTCTACATTAATGCGTCTCCCAACATATGTACTGGTGCAATCTCCGGGAGGACAAACTCATCATGTAAACTGCACCTACCATCAAGATCCTTAGGGCGGCAGCGGCGGCGGCGGCAGAGATGAGAGCGACAACGGAGGCGGCGGCGACGACGTCGTCAGTCAACTCAGTGATGACAGCAGTGATAGTGACACAGAAACATTAGCTGGAAAAGGAAGTCGACCCGCTCCAGCATAACATGCAACTTACAGAGCACATTCACTCACGGACCATCCCGAGTTCCTCAGTGATCGAGAGACTGATGACATCACCAGGTGTTACTGACGACACCAAATACCACGTTGGTGCGGCTCTTTACGTCGTAGAGTCACTTATTAACACATTGTGGAAATGGGACAAGGACAACATTGGAACCACCAGTCCCACGGAGGAACAACACCTAGACGATGGCTGCTGGTGACACAAGGACCATTAGGTTTCTCAGTTGGAACATTAGTAGTATCAACAAAAGACTGAATGATCTAATTGCACATGTTACTAGTAACAACATAGATATAATTACTATACAGGAGCCATACACGTCCATCATGATAAACAAAACCCCCACCAAAGATCAGAGGGTATGCATCCAATACTAACAGCAACGCCACAGGCCTACTAACATACATCAGAAGTGATTTACCGCACACTCTTGTGAGCACGTCACACAATGTACACACACACTACCATCACTTTCATGTACAAACTGGAGAAGGCCACTTTTCATTCCTCAACGTATATGCCAGAAGCCTGAAACTCAATGTAACATTGCTCCCAGATCTAGACAATCATGGACAATATACATGGGAGATTTTAATGCTAGACATATTATGCTGGGAGACAGTACTAACAACGATAATGGATGCAAATTTATCAAATATGTTTATGACAACAGATTTACCGTGTATACTACGGATACCCAAACTCATTTATTGGGAGGCAGATTATGTAATGGGTAGAAACCTTGTGCAAGACAATATGGAATGTTCGTTGGTAAATCACTTGGTTAGTGATCACTATGCAGTTTCTGATTCCTATGAGGCACAGTGTGATATACCTAATAGACATCAGAGAAGGGATTCGACCGCCAGAGGTCGCCGTGTGTGTGTACTCACCTAGTTGTGTTTGCGAGGGTTGAGCTCTGGCTCTTTGGTCCCGCCTCTCAACCGTCAATCAACTGATGTACAGATTCCTGAGCCTACTGGGCTCTGTCATATCTACATTTGAAACTGTGGAGTCAGCCTTCCTAGTGCATTCCATTTACTAACTACTCTGACACTGAAAAAGTTCTTTCTAATGTCTCTGTGGCTCATTTGGGTACTCAGCTTCCTCCTGTGTCCCCTTGTGCGTGTGCCACCCATGTTAAATAATCCATCCTTGTCCACCCTATCAATTCCCCTGAGAATTTTGTATGTGGTGATCATGTCCCCCTAGTTCTTCTGTCTTCCAGCGACGTGAGGTGCAGTTCACGTAGTCTGTCCTCATAACTCATGTCTCTTAGTTCTGGGACTAACCTAGTGGCATACCTCTGAACTTTTTCCAGCTTCGTCTTGTGCTTGACTAGGTACGGACTCCATGCTGGGACTGCATACTCCAGGATTGGCCTTACATATGTGGTATACAAGGTTCTGAAGGATTCCTTACAAAGGTTTCTGAAAGCAGTTCTGATGTTAGCCAGCCTCGCATAGGCCGCTGATGTTATTCTTTTCATGTGGGCTTCAGGAGACAGGTTTGGCGTGATATCAACTCCCAGATCTTTTCTGTGTCCGTTTCGTGAAGGACTTCATCTCCCATTCGGTATCCAGTGACTGGCCTCCTAGTTTCATTACCTTACATTTATTTGGGTTGAACTTTAGTAGCCATTTGTCGGACCATTCCTTCAGTTTGTCTAGGTCATCTTGTAGCCTCATACTATCCTCCTCTGTCCTGATCCGCCTCATAATTTTCGCATCATCAGCAAACATCGAGAGGAACGAGACAATTCCTTTTGGAAGATCATTTACGTATATCAGACACAGTATAGGTCCAAGAACTGATCCCTGTGGGACTCCACTGGTGACTCCCCGCCACTCTGAGACCTCACCTCTCACGGTGACTCGCTGTGTCCTGTTGCTTAGGTACTCTCTTATCCAGTGGAGTACCTTCCCTTTCACTCCTGCCTGCATCTCCAGTTTGTGCACTAGTCTCTTATGTGGTACTGTGTCAAAAGCTTTCTGGCAGTCCAAAAATATGCAGTCTGCCCAGCCCTCTCTCTCTCTTGCCTGATTTTTGTTGCCTGGTCATAGAACTCAATTAATCCTGTTAGGCATGATTTGCCATCTCTGAACCCATGTTGATGTTGTGTTACAAAGTTCTTTTGCTCCAGATGTTCCACTAGCTTTTTTCGCACAATCTTTTCCATCATCTTGCATGGAATGCAAGTTAGGGACACTGGCCTGTAGTTCAGTGCCTCCTGCCTATCACCCTTCTTGTATATTGGGACTACATTGGCCGTCTTCCAAATTTTTGGCAGTTCGCCTGTTATCAGTGACCTGTTGTACACTATGGAAAGTGGTAGGCACAGAGCCTCTGCTCCTTCCTTAAGGACCCATGGTGAGATTCCATCCGGTCCTATAGCCTTTGTCACGTCCTAATCTAGCAGATGCTTCCTCACCTTCCCACTGGTAATCTCAAACTCCTCTAGTGGTGTCTGGGTTGGTGTTCCTTCCCTTATCTCTGGGACTTCTCTTTGCTCTGAGGTGAAGACTTCCTGGAATTTCTTATTGAGTTCCTCGCACACTTCCTTGTCGTTTGTAGTGAATCTTTCTTCCCCTATCCTCAGTTTCATTACCTATTCCTTCACTGTTGTTTTCCTCCTGATGTGGCTATGCAGCAGTTTGGGTTGAGTCTTTGCCTTGCTCGCTATATCATTTTCATATTGCCTCTCTACCTCTCTTCTCACCCTGACGTATTCATTCCTGGCGCTCTGTGTGCACTGTGAGCGCTCCCTCACTCTTGACCCAGCTGTGGTGGACTCTGCACTGGGAGCGTGACCCTCTGGCTGTTAGAAATTGGAGCGATGGGGACCCCCCTTCCCCCTATTTGCCGTTCAGAGACCATTGGTCTTGAGTTCACGGAGCGGGCATCGTACCTCACTGTTGAGATTATTCTCCTCAATATGCTCTATGTTCGTTTGGACGACGTGTTTGGTGTCCAGCTGTTAATGACTCACTTAGCACTTGTCAAGTTCCATTTCCCGGATGTGTTTAATGACTTCGTGGCCCGTTATGATGGGCGCTCATATATTCTCCCTGGCGATGGGGGTACTGTGTCTATCTCCGACCGCTGTTGCTCTCTGACTTATGTGGCGTTACATGGCGTTTCCTTTGAGTTCACGGAGGCCCTGCTTCGACGGTACTTTGGGAAATTTGGTCCCGTGGTTTCTCACCGGTTGAATTCTGTCTCTTCCAGCAGGTGGCGTGGGATTTCGTGTGGTACCAGGACTCTCGCCCTACATCTCAAGTCTCCCGTCTCGTCCTCGGTTATGCTAATGGGCTATACTATGCGTGCCTTTTATGCAGGCCAGCCCAGGACATATTTTTGATGTGGCAGTGAGGGGGCACCAGGCGGCGACGTGTGTGGGAGCTGCATCTGTGCAGATGCAGAATTTGTTCCATGAGGAGGATTTCCCCCCATTGGTTGGCCAAAATCTGTCACCTTGTGACGGTGTGGTGGAGGAGGCTTCCTTGCCGTCTGCTCCTCCGGTGGTCTTTTCTGGGCCCTCGGCTGGTGTGCCCGTGCGTGAGGGTAGTGGTGCTCATGCTGGGGTGGTAGTGTGTGACGACCCTTTCCAGCAGTCGGCCTCTTTGCCGCAGTAGCGTGCCCCTCCCCATGACAGGCGTCTTCTCCTCTGTGGGCTCTCCTGCCTCTGCTGTCTCCTGCTCCTCTGCCTGCTCCAGCGTCTCCCCGGGCTCCCTCCCCTGAGCTGGTCCTTTCACTTCCGTCTGCTTCGCCTTTTCTCTCTCCAGTTCCGGTATCCTCTGTGGGTGGTGGCCTCGTTCCCCTTGTCGTTGAGGCTGAAATTCTCCAGGTTCGTGCTCACCCAGTTATGGGGCAGCCTGCCGACGGCTCTTGGGTGCCTCCTGCAGGGGGTGACAGCTCCGACGATCAACGTCTGGTCTCGAAGCGTTCTCGAACGGATAGGAGTGTGTCGCCACCTCGTGCATGGGCAGAGGAATGTGAGATTGAGGAGTGTGATGTTGATTCCTCTGTGTGCTCTTACTCTGTGGAATGCGAGATTGATGTGCCAGGTGTGGTTCCGGCGGGTGGCTTGGATCCTGGGGTGGCTCCTGTTGTTGGGGTGGGGACCGGTGTGGAGCCCTTGGCTCCTGCTTCAGGAGCCTCGCCCACGTCCGTTGGTTCCGTATCCTTGTGGAGGGTGGTTCCCCCTGCCGAGGTTGCTGGTGAGCGTTGTGGACTAGTAGTGGTCCTGAAGAAGGCTGCTCGCTTGGTGTGTTCCGCGCCCCCACCCCCTGTTCCGTCGTCGGCGGTATTGTTGCCTCTCCAGTCTCCGTCTTCGTCGTCAGTGCCTCCAGCTTCGCCGGCGGCAGTGTTACCGCTTCTCTCGTCTCCGCCATCTTCTTTGGTGTCTCTTATTTCGTCGGGGTTGGAGAGGCGGTGTTACCTCCTCTCCAACCTCGACCTTCGTCTTCGTTGTCCTCTGCTCTTAGGCATCCGCTTCCGTCTGGGTATTCGTCTGATTTAGGTACCGGAGTTCATGAAGGTCTTACGGCGTCGTGGGGATGTCTGCCCTACCAATCAGGATTGGAAACTTTGGAGTGCTTATCTTAGGACGTTTCCGAGTTCCCTGAGAAGTATGAGGATTAGTGAATTTTTTCCTGTTGTTCCCAGTACCTATATGTTGCGGTGTTTTGTTTATGTCGGTAAGAGTAGTTGTGGGGTTGGTGGTTGTGTGTGTGTGTGTGATTGGGGTGTTTGTTCCCGGTTCCTCCTGCGCATTCCGGTGTTTGTTCTGGTATGTGTGTGTCCGTAATTGATTGTGTGTTTGGGTGTACATTGTACTTTTTGTATGCCTGGCCATGGATTGTTTTCGGGCTAATTTTCTGTGTTTCTTGCTTTCTGTTCACATGTTTGTTTCATGTTCTATGTATGTTCTTTCTTGTAATTATTTTTGTTTGTGTGTATTTATGCCTCTATGTATATGTTTTGTGAAGCTGGTTGTTGCTGGTTGTACTTATGCCTCTCTGTCTATAGGTTTATGCATTTATGCATTTCTGTTATTTGTCTTATATGCAGTGCCCGGTTAGCGGTTTTCTATTCATTGTGCTGTATCTCATGTATGTTTCATTATTTATTTCTTTGTTTTGTGTATCCTGTTTGTTTTTATATATTGTTACTTCGCTCTGTGTATCCTGTTTGTTTTCCAATATTGTCTCATTTAGTAATTGCCTGTTTTGTTATTTATCTCTTATGAGTTTATTTTATAAATTAAAAAATAGACATCAGAGACGGAAAATGTTTATTCCATATGGTTTGCATAACCACTTTATTAATTGTATTTCAAAATGGTTCAAAATTACACAAAAACGAATGTACAAACCTTCTCCAGAGATCTCGTTGATACAATTACTACCTACTACGACACATGAGAGTGTTGGGGAACAACCCTTAAGTCTAGCAGAAGTGGACAACACCTACCACCACCCAAGTGGGTCCTTGACTTGGTATTTGTTAAAGAACATGAACGAGTAAAGCAGCATGAAGATACATTCAAACGAACAAAACCACAAGGTGACTTGCATGCATTTCTTGTCGCAAATAGAGAGGTGAGAGACACGAGCAACGTTATACGTAATAAACGTTGGGAACAGTGCCAACAAAATATATATGAGCAAACAACACTTGTTGAAATTTGGGAAAGATACGAACAATCTCTAGAAGCAACCCAACCAAACCACTGCACCACAGCCCACTAGAACAAGCAAGCATTCTCCTTGATAAATGGACACTAACATCAAGCTTCAACTCACTCCCAATAAAGGGAGCATTAGTTCCAAATATGCCAAAAATATGCAATAAATGAAAACTAGTTCGATTTCAATCAAACTTTTTTGACGAGTTGTATATGAAAAGGGTTTCATCTGGTCTAAGTCTCAGCATCGCAGCATGAATAGGAAGGGAGAAAAAAATTGAATTATATGTCAAAAAAATTCAAAATGGTCAAAAATTATTAACATCAAACACATGTGTCAACTGAAATCATATCTATGACTCTCAGGTATCACAATAGCATATAATACAAGTATTTAATAACTAGTTTTATCCACAAAATATTTAGTTTTAATCGATTCATGTATCGTATACATGGTGTAGGGGCACCTGTCACCCCAACTGTTTGGATTTATGCCTGGGCTCAGTATACAACACTGTATTGCTGAATATTTTGCTCATAGTGAAGCTTCCCCTCAAGCAGTCTTCATCGACCTATCAGCAGCTTTTGATACAGCAAACCGGGAAATCATATTAGAACAGCTTGCTGAGCTGGGAATACAAGGAAAATTACTGAAATGAATAAAGGGATATTTGTCTAATCGAACAGCATATGTTTTGTTTAATGGTTTTAAAAGCACAGAAAGCAAGCACTATGAACTGGGAACGCCACAAGGAAGGGTCCTCAGCCCCTTGTTGTTCAACGTTCTGATGCATAAACTTATTAAAGATCTTCCAACTAATAATGAAGACACTGTCATTTGTTATGCTGATGATATATGTTTACAGGCTGCCTCCGAGAGAAGAATGCAAGTTCAGCTCCATGCTTTTGCTACTAGAGCTGAGGAATGTGGCCTCCTTATCTGTGTACAGAAAACTCGCGCTCTCATTCCGTGTGGTATTCCACCACCCATCTATCATATAGATGGCCAAGCACTTGAGAACTGCGAGTCTTATAGATACCTTGGTGTCCCCATTAACGACCCTGGGTACCTTTCTTCTCTCAAGAGGAGACTGGGAGAGATTAAAGCCCTTGCTTTAATCCTTGTCCTTGTTGGTGTCAATCATAGATTTAACGTGAGACTTGCAAGAATGTTTTATGTATCATTTATACGCTCTGTGATTGACAACAATGCTCTACATCTCACATTGTATACAGACAAAGAGCTGAAATTACTAGAAACCTTGCAAAATGAAGCTATGCGTCTCATCCTTGGGGCTCCAAAGTCCACGAGAATAGTTAATATGAGAGCAGTTAAAATTACCTACCATAAATGAGAGAATTTTGTCCATTAGCACAGCAAGCGCGGCCTGAAACAGTTTTAACATTTGAGGGAGTTCTAAGGCTCTTATATGCTTTACCCGTCTGTCTAGCAATTGATTTAAGCTCTTTCAGTTTAGCATCATCATAGTACTGGTTGTGTCTGACCTGCTTGCCGGTACGTCTTTTTGTTTGGTGTGACTCAGTGTTTTTGATGGCCTCATAGGTTTTATTCACGAGGTCATCATAAAATTGTTGTACATTCTCAGGTTCATAAATGTTATACCAATGTTCTATGCTGTCTATAAAGAATTTTTCTTGCTCTTTCCCTACTGTTAGCCTGCGTCTACTCACCTTAGTGCCAGGTAGGTCAACATTAGCCACGTGTATGTTAGCTGTTATGGCTAAATGGTCAGACATCAAGTCATCCATAATATCAGTCTCATGAGTAGTGTATGACAGGTTAGCGCCAATGCACCTATCTAGGACTCCTCCATATATTTGCGTTGGTTGATTCTTACTGATAATTTGAACATCATCAAATACATCGAGAAGTGCCACCAATCTTCTCCCAATGGTGTTTGTGAGTTGATCCCCTAATTGTTTGTGTTTAGCATTTAAATCCCCAATTAAGATCGTAGGGTCAGTATGTGCAAAATTAGGTAGGCCAGTATACTGGAGGAGGCCAGTAGGCGCATAGGCATTCAAAACATTATGTGTAGAGTTACCAACGTGTACCCGGATACCATGATATTGAAACCCCTCTCGTTGTTGGGCGGGAAGTGGCTCATGTGGCAGGGATTTTTTAATATACATGAGACACGTATTCTTTGATCTGGCATTATAACACTGATAACTAGGCAGATTCTGTGGGGTTTTACCTGCGGGAGTTAGAGTTTCTTGGCGGCAGACAATATCTACGTCTTCAGTCATAGCCTTATGATGGAGGTCAGAATACCGTTTTCTAAGAGAAGCAATATTCCAGCTGAGTATCTTGATGACACTGTACCTGCTTTTATGAGTTTGAGAGGGTGCCATTGTTCATTGTTTTTAGTTTATCAGTCTGCGGTTGCACAAGAACAAGTAAATCTCGATACTCTTTGTAGAACATTATTATGGTGACTTTTTCCTCTTCGGTCAGCACATCACCTGTCACCAGTTTTTTAATATTGTTCTGACGGAACCACCTGGGATGTGTCGCGTGCGGTCCGAGGATGTCATCCACGTCCAGTTCCACTCCTTCATTATCACTACAGGCGTCACTGGTTTCAAATTGATCGTTATCACAATCGCTTTCATCATCATCTCCACTACTATGTTCCTTCAACCAGAGTTTATCAGCACCTGTATTCACATCATGAACTTCTTTATCTTCATTAACATTCTCACTCTCACTGTCACTTTGTTCATGGTCATGATAAGTTGCATCGTGATACTCATCGACAACACTTTGCGTTTCTACGTGGAATAGTTGACCTCTGTTCATAGCGCACGGCGTTGATGAGGCTGGGGTGTGGGGAGCCGTGGTGGGAGAGCCCCGCTGGTGTGAGGGCTGGGACACCCCCTGCTGGGGTCTCCCCCGGGGTGCTTGCCGCCTGGGAGCATATGGTGGTACCCCAGGGTGGTGTTTCCTGCTCTCAATTAATACTCTCACAGTTTCCTGAAGAGTGGATATCGTTAGATATCCACTCATCAACCTATGAAGCGACCTGATATGTCTGTCACCGACAATCCCGCACCCCAGGGTCCAATCCTCTCCCACAAAACGTACAACTAAGCCCCGATCTGGTTGAAACTCTTGTCACTCGCATTGAAAATGCACTAGAAAATACGCTGGACCGACTATTTAAATTCTTTACTCAAGTAAACCAACCCATCCTCGAGACCGCCCCAACAAACATCCCCATCGACATTTACAGACAATGTCATCCGCCCTAACTCAGCTACCATTGCTCCATAAAAATCGTTTAAACTGATGTTGGACAAATTCCTAAATAACTACTTAGCACGCCATACCGGTCACTTCCCAGATTGACTTGCCACAAACCCCAACCACCGGTACCATGAGTAAGAACCCTCCCAGCTGTACTCACTTCCCAATGACCTGGCACTGTGGCTGAATATCCACATGAACCACAGTCTCCCACGACACATCCTCCAACCACTCCCAGATATTCAACACGCTGTACTACTGGCACGTCAAAGAAGACCGATGTTATCACATCCCACACGAAAATAACCGATATTCAAAAACATAACATAACCCATCATCAACTAACCTACCCCAACCTAACCTAACCCTATTCACGTTAATCCCATGTAACGTAATGTACTCTAACTTGCCATACCAAAATGTTCCCTAAGCTATCTGAATTGCGACCAACTCCCATGCGTACTTCGACTCACAAACTTAGCCTCTTGATTAATCTACACACTATTCCTAAAACAGCAACACTTAATACCATCATTAACACAACTCCTCGTCTTTGCCATCCTGAGTCCATTTACACTCATATGCTTATTTTTCTCCTTATCCTCATACAAACAGAAGACATCAATAACTTCCAATCTCTGCCAAATTATGAAAATTGATGCGCCACTGTGAGTGCCTTATCTTTCAACATCACCAATCATGCAGTCATCGGGAAGACAAACCTTCATGCAAACTGCACGCATCGCAGAGGAGAAGAAGAAGAAGAAGGAAGATACATGTTTATGAAGTTTTTTTGAGCCCAGTCGATTGCCAACTCCCTAAGATCAATGTTGATTTTATGTAGATTAGTATATTACAATTATGAATGTAATTTTTATGTCATCGGAAAGATGGAACATAATGAAAAACGCAGCAGCATTGACTGCGATGTGTTACTCTAATGTCTATTAAGTGCAAATCTAAAGACATAAAGTCTAACTCTAAGAAATAACACTCAAGTAACACGCCTAACTGTCATCACTCAAGACTTGCCTAACTGTCAACACTCAAGTCTTGCCTAACTTTCAACACTCAAGTCTTGCCTAACTGTCAACACTCAAGTCTTGCCTAACTGTCAACACTCAAGTCTTGCCTAACTGTCAACACTCAAGTCTTGCCTAACTGTCAACACCAAAGCAATACCTAACTGTCAACATCCAAACCTTGCCTAACTGTCAACATCCAAACCTTGCCTAACTGTCAACATCCAAACCTTGCCTAACTGTCAACATCCAAACCTTGCCTAACTGTCAACACTCAAGCCTTGCCTAACTAATTCGGTGGTACAGTGGTAGAGTATGCGGCTGACAAAGCCCTGGTCACAGGTTCGTGTCTCCTAACAACCTCAGTGGATTTTCTCAAAAATAATTAAAATAATATTAATAATAAAAACAATAATGATAATAATAATAATAATGCACAAAGAGATCACATTAGAGTGATGTATCAATCAGATAATTTGTTTTTCTCCTTGATCAGTAAATGAGATTATCATTCTCATTGATATCAATGATATTTGTGTGACGATCATTGAACATCAATGATCTAGAAGTAAGAAAGGACTAGAAGTAAGAAAGGACTAGAAGTAAGAAAGGACTAGAAGTAAGAAAGGACTAGAAGTAAGAAAGGACTAGAAGTAAGAAAGGACTAGAAGTAAGAAAGGACTAGAAGTAAGAAAGTATTGCTAGTAAGAAAGGGTTTGAAGTAAGAAAGGAGTAGAAGTAAGAGGTTGAAATTGCTGACACCAACCTGTCAGGAGTATATAAACGACAAGGAATGTAACTTGTCTACACAACAATAATAATTGATGGTAACTACTAAGAACTACAAGCATGTCGGTCATATGATCATTTGAGAAAACTGAGTCTTTAGTAAGTAAACTTCAGAGTGGTCTCCAGACCAGCTTTTGTAAGTCATGACATGAATCCAAGATTAAATGGATCAGAATTAAGGACACTTTTAAAAGTAAGTTAAGCGATTATTATATACTAGCAGTACCCGCCACGCGTTGCTGTGGCTCATTCTGGTTAAATGGGAAAGAAAGAAAAGAGAAAGCACACGTTGCTAAAATGTTTAATTTCACAATGCTTGTGGGTATACAATATTTTTTGTTGTTCCATTGTCTGTTGAGATATAGAGATTATCTGGTTTGCCGACTCTACAACACTCAACATATAATTGTCCACGTGAGAAGCAATCCGTGTCTAGGTATAAACTGCACAGTTTAAAAGATTGGCCCTGAGCTTTGTTGATGGTGATTGCAAATGCCAATCGAATTGGAAATTACAATCTCTTAAATTGAAATGGCATATTTGTTGGAATTGTAGGAATGCGAGGAATGAGGACATATTCCCCTTGAAAGGTCTTGTCAGATTGTTGCTTCAACGACGTTGCTGATTAATTTTTTTACTGCAAGGCGCGTGGCGTTACAAAGTTTTGGCTGGTTGATATTTCGCAATAAGATAAATCGCAAGCATATTTTCAATTGCCGTACGTGTGATGGTATCCCTGGCAGATCGAGTGAATTAAAAAATTATGTTGGATAATTAACCGCTTCATCTGCTTCCACAACAGTGTCGACGGACTTGTATATGACTGCCTCGCTCTTAATGCTAGACTGAATAATATTGTTAAAATCGTAGACGTTTTGTTCTTGGCCACAAGAATAGCTCGTTCACTCAGCCAATCGTGATTCTTATAAGTGGTTTAAATATTGGGAATACTTTTTCAATCAATTCTTCTTTTGACGTCACTAAATTGCAGAAGTTATGAGGCAATGAAATTCGTCCTGAGGTCAGATCATCCGGCCCGTTTACGTTCCCAATTTCTAGAAATTACGGTGAGAATATCTCAGCTGATGGATCGTTTTGCAGTTGCTACATAACTACATGTAGTTATGTAGCTGCTACAAATATGTAAATAACAAATATGTAAATAGCTACATATTTGTAGTTAATTTAAATATCTTTACGTGGCGCCACAAAATAGAGTATTTTAGGCAAGCATTTATTTCGTCCGCTGGTGTCGATTGAGGAATTACAGGTAATGTTTGCCTAAAATCTCCTGCACGCCATATTAATGCGTTCTCAAATGGTCTGATGTTTCCACGCAAATCTTGCAATGATCGATCAAGAGCCTCGAACGATTTTTTGTATAGCATTGTGCATTCATCCCAAACAATAAGTTTGCATTTCTGCAATACTTTTCCCATGACGGATGCTTTGGAAATGTTGCACGTGGGAGTTTCAATGAATTGTATGTTCAATCTAATTAGGAAGGTTTTACCAGTTCTTCCTGGCGCATCTAAAAAGATTTCTCCAAGCCCGTTAATGACAGTTTGAATTATTTGATTGTTAATGTCTTTTTGCTTAAGCATTAGTCTAGGAGTATTTGGTTAAACATACGACAACAGATCACCCATCACCCGTGTTATAATTTTGTTCACGACGCAATTCTACATCGAACGAAGCAGCAGCAGATCGATTCGATGATGGAATTTCCAATTGATTGAGAACTTTGTTCGAGATTTCTAAGCATACGTCTTCAATCATTATCAAGGCTTCGTTAAAGATTTTTGCTGTAAAATCCATGTTCATATTTGAATTTTCTTTGCGTATTCGACGGATAATATCTTCTTCCATGTGCGATTTATAATTATCCCATAACTCTGTTGGAGATAACGGAGAGCCGGTGGTCAATATGATTGCAAACAATGCACGAATTTGATTTGGATGTGATGTGTTGGACGCGTCATTAATGCATACATCCCAATGCCAATAAATTGTCCAATAAATTCTGAGCTTGACATGCACTACAGGAAGTGGCATGTTGACAAATCATGCCACTTGACAAATCTTAATTGACGCCGTTGACAAATCTCAATTGTTGGAAAGACGTTGGACCGGGCACATTTACCAACAGCATGCGAAGAAAGAGGCATTCATCCTGATTAGGATGCACGGTGTACAGTCTGCCTATCGTAGTTTATTTGAATATGCCAAGTTGTCCGTCGACTCGCTCTCCTCGTTTGCGTCGTTCAAATGATTTTCTACTGGCATTCCATGTGTAATACGTAGGCACTTCCGAATACAGCATTGTTTTCCCAAACGCATCATTTTGACATAACGTGAAGAAAGCAGTTAACGCTGTAGCCGGTGGATTCATAGCTGTTTGTTGCACATTTACAGCTGTGAAATAAACGTGTTGTCCATTTTCATGTTTTCAAAACAAAATAAAAAATACTAACGAAATATTTCTATTCAAACGCAGATCAATCGACACAGCTCAATTTCACCACCAATTGCACTGAAAAATAATAAGAACAGTTAAAAAAACGAAAAGAAAAACAATTAAAAAAGAAACAAATAAACTATACCCACGAAATGACCGGTATGGTAAACAACACAGCTCCATTCCAACGCAATATCACACAAAATAATTAAATCAAAATGAAAATAAATAAAATCTATGAAAATTCAATTTGTCAGTGCAATCGGAAACATTGTTATGGAATCGTAACATATTTTGAATGGCTTGTGATGGTCTTACGCGCAACAGATGGCGCTGATAAAAAAAAAAACATGTTTTTACCCGTCATAAATGTGGCATCTAAATAGTAGGTATATAAAAACATGCACATATTCGAAATGAACGTTGTGTCAAAATTTCAAAGCAATCGGTGAAGAACTTTTGGAGATTAAGGCGTGTGTTGTTCCTATGTCCTACAGATGGCACTGTTTTTCAAAAAAAGCATGTTTTTTTCCTGTCACAGGTGAGGCACGTACATAGTAGATATATAAAAAATGCTCGCCTATTCCAATGCAACGTTGTGTCAAAATTTCAAAGCAATCGGTAAAGAGGTTTCGAAGATTTTCCTCACATGAAAAAACAGTTTTTCAAGAAAGGCATGTTTTTTACCGTCACAGACGTGATATCGATATAGTATGTATATAAAAACTCGCTCGGATGCGAATGGAACGTTGTGTGAAAATTTCAAAGCAATCGGTGAAGAACTTTCGGAGATTAGCGATTTTGAACAAACGAACATTTCCATTTTTATTTATATAGACTAGCTGTACCCGCCACGCGTTGCTGTGGGTCAGTCTGGTTAAATGGAAAAGAAAGAAAAGAGAAAACGCACGTTTCTAACAAGTTTTATTTCAAAATGCTTGTGAGTATACAATATTTTTTCTTGTTCCATTGTCTGTGAAAATATAGAGATTGTCAGGTTGCCGACTGTAGAACACGTAACATATAATTGTCCATGTGAGAAGCAATCTGCATCGAAATCTAAACTGCACAATTCTAAAGATTGGCCCTGAGTTTTGTTGATAGTGATTGCAAATGCCAATCGAATTGGGAATTGCAATCTCTTAAATTGAAATGGCAAATCCGTTGGAATCATAGGAATGTGAGGAATGAGGACATCTTCACCTTCGAAAGGTCCTGTCAAGACTGTTGCTTCTACAACGTTGCTGAATAATTTTTTAATATAAGCCGCGTGCCGTTGCTAAGCTTTCACTGGTTAATATTTCGCAACATGATATTTGGCACGCCGATTTTCAATTGCAGTACATGCGGTGGTATCCCTTGCAGATCGAGTGAATTCAAAAATTCTGTTAGGTAATTAACTGCTTCAACAACAGTGTCGACGAACTTGTATGTAACTACCTTGCTTTGTATGTTAGACTGAATAATATTAAGTTTGTAGACGTCTTTGTTCTTGGCCGCAAGAACAGCTCATTCACTCAGCCAATCGTGATTCAAATAATTGGTTTGAATATTGGGAAATAAATTTTCAACCAATTCTTCATTTAACGTCACTAAATTGTAAAAGTTATGAGGCAATGAAATTCGTCCTGAGGTCAGATCAACTGGCACGTTTCCGTTCCCAATTTCCAACAACTGATGTGAGAATATCTCAGCTGATGGATGACTTTGCAGCTGGACATGCATAATTGTAGTTAATTTTAATGTCTTTACGTGGCGTCACAAAGTAGAGTATTTCTGCCTAGCATTTATTTCGTCCGCTGGTGTCGATCGAAGAATTACAGGTAATCTTTGCATGAAATCTCCTGCAAGCAATATTAATGCGTTCCCAAATGGTCTGATGTTTCCACGTAAATCTTGCAATGATCAATCAGGAGCCTCGAGCGATTTTTTGTTGGCCATTGTGCATTTTTCCCAAACAATAAGTTTACATTTCTGCAATACTTTTCCCATGCCGGATGATTTGGAAATGTTGCAGGTGGGAGTTTCAATGAATTGAATGTTCAATGTCAATTTCAAAGCTGAAGTAGCAGTTCTTCCACCTGGTAACAATGTTGCAGCTATTCCGGACGATGCAAAAGCTAAGGTTATGCCATTTTGGGATCGAAATGCTGCCAAAAACAATCTAATTAGATAAGTTTTACAGTTCCTCCTGGCGTATCTTAGAAGATTTCTCCAAACCCGTTATTGACAGTTTGAATTTTTTGTTGTAAATGTCATTCCGTTCAAGCATTAGCTTAAGAATATTTGATTGTACATACGATACCAGATCACCAGTGTAGTAATTTTGTTCACGATGCAATTCTACATCGAACGAAGCAGCAGCAGATCGATTCAGTGATGGCATTCCCAATTGATTGAGAACTTTGTTCGCGATTTCTAAGCACAAATCTTCAATCATTATCGACGCTTCGTTGTAGATATCTGCTGTGAAATTCATGTTCATATTTGAATTTTTCTTGCGTATTCGACGGACAATATCTTCAGTCATGTGCGATTTGTGTTTCTCGTATAATTCTGTTGGAGATAAAGGACAGTCGGTGGTCAATATGATTGCAAACAATGCACGAATTTGATTTCGATGTGATGTGTTGGACGCGTCACTAATGAATGCATCCCAGTGTCGGTCGTTTTCCAATAAATTCAGAGCTTGACATGCATTAAGGAAAGTGGCATGTGTTACGCCGCTGACAAATCTCAGTAGTTGGAAAGACGTTAGACTGGGCACATTTACCAACAGCATGCGAAAAAAGAAGCATTCATCTTGATTGGAATGCACGGTGTACAGTCTGTCTATTGTAGTTTCTTTGAATATGCCAAGTGGTCCGTCGACTCGCTCTCCTCGTTTACGTCGTTCAAATTATTTTCTACTGGCATTCTATGTGTAATACGTAGGCACTTCCAAATACAGCAGTGTTTTTGCAAACGCGTCATTTTGACATAACATGACGAAAGCAGTTAACGTTGCAGCCAGTGGATTCATAGCTGTTTTTTGCACATTTGCCGCTGTGAAATAAATGTGTTGTCCATTTTCATGTTTAAAAAAACAACGCTAACGAAATATCTCAATTCAAACACAGATCAATCGACACAGCTCAATTTCACCACCAATTGCACTGAAAAATAAGAAGAACAGTTAAAAAACGAAATGAAAAACAATGAAAAAAGAATCAAATAGACTATACCCACGAAATGAGCGGTATGGTATACAACACAGCTCAATTCCAACGCAACTTCACACAAAATAATTAAATCAAAATGAAAATAAATCAAAATCTATGAAAATTCAATATATCAATTCAATCTGAAACACTGAAATGGAATCATAACATATTTTGTACATCGTATGTTGCTCCTACGTGCAACAGATGGCGTTTTTTTTTAAATGCATGTTTTCACCTGTCACAGATGTGGCATCTAAATAATATGTATATCAAAACACGCACATATTTGAAAGGAACGTTGTGTGAAAATTTCAAAGCAATCAGTGAAGAACTTTCGGAGATTACAGTGTGTGTTGCTCATACGTATTACAGATGGAGCTGTTTTAAAAAAAAAACATGTTTTTTCCTGTCACAAGTGAGGCATGTATATAGTAGGTATATAAAAACACTCGCCTATTCGAATGCAATGTTGTGTCAAGATTTCAAAGCAATCGGTAAAGAGGTTTCGAAGATTTCCCTCACTTGAAAAAAACACGAAAAACACAGCTTTTCAAAAAAAACATGTTCTTTCCCGTCACAGACGTGACATCTATATAATATGTATATAAAAACCCGCTCGGATGCGAATGGAACGTAGTGTGAAAATTTCATTGCAATCGATGAAGAACTTTTGGAGATTAGCGATTTTGAACAAACGAACATTTCCATTTTTATTTATATAGATTGATATCAAGTCAATCATATGGAAATAATAATTCAACCATTTCCTTGACTTTCATATATCAACATTAATTCAGAATTTGAGTCACCACACAAGAAATTTAGAACAACACGGCTGACTGCCCCTAGAAAATTACACAACATATAACTTTGGAAAACACCAAATACATCAACCTTACAATTGAACTCACCAAGGACTTTGAGTATGACAGGTTGGATGGGGTGGTACTGCTGATAGTCAAAGTCCCCACCAGTCTGGGGACCTTCCTGGGGAAATGCCTGTGAAGACTTGGTCGGTTACTGCTCGAGCCCCTCTGGTGTGGCGAGGCTCCTCTCTCTCTCTGTAAATGTTCAAATTGCTTGGGTGTATAAAGGGGAACCAAGAGCTAAACTCCGTACCAGGAGATAGCACCCAGCTATCTTCCTACCACACCTAGACAGACGGCTTTTTTATGGAAGAGACACAAGCAACCACCTGCTATTATCGGTTTAGCAGAGAGGAGAGGTCACTTGACCCGACCTGACCTCTGCCAAGCATGAGGACATTAACACGCTGCTGGTGGGACTTTTGAAATGCTAGAGGGCCGACAGCCTGGCGCCGCCAATATCCTGTGTGGACTGACTCTACTTGTATGTGAAATATTAAATACAACTGGATATGTTCAAGAGAAAACTAGATAGTTTTCTTCAAGAAGTGCGAGACCAACCGGGTTGAGGTGGATATGCGGGCCAGCAAGCAGCTCCAAGCAACAGCCTGTTGGACTAAACTCTGATAAATCAAGTCCATGCCGGGGCGGGCTTGGAGAGTAGAACTCCCAGAACCCCATCCAGGAACGCTTTAGGGTGTTACATTTGAATAATTGATCTCATCGATTGTTGATCAGAATCATTGATATCTAAATATCATCTCAGATCAAGGATATCATTGATATCACCTGATTTCAATTATATCATAATGAGGTTCTGATTATGAATCAGAAAATCCCTGATATTTTTATTGAAACATCACGTTAAAGTGATTTCTTTGTGCATTTGAAGAGAAGCTCTGGGGGGAAGAACTCCTGGACTACAAGCCAGAGTGCATCGGGGGAGGGGGGGAGTCGTGTGAAACCCTGATTAGGTGTCAGTGGAAGCCTCACGAACTCCAAAGGATTTGCTTGAATCCCAGGTTGCAATGCTTTTGAGCATGTAGTGGTGTGGTGGTGTAAGGCCTATGCTTGGGAGTACTCAGTGCCTAAGTTCGAATCCTTGTCATGACTCCTACTGATTTTTTCTCAACACTAATAATAATAATAATAATAATAATAATAATAATAATAATAATAATAATAATAATAACAAAAACAATAACAATAATAAAGCTGTTGATGTGTGGGTTTCGTGCAAGAAAACTAGAATGAAAAATGCGTTTGGCTTCAGTTCAGCTCTCTCCCTCACAAATCCACCAGCTAATTAAAGATGCATTACTTAACTACTTGTCAGTTGTTCCCTGTGCACGAGCAGACTAACTTCGAAATTTGTCTCTAGAAATGTTTCTAAATCATAAACGTAGTCGCGACAACAGGTTCGCAGCCAACACAGTCAGTCATTCTATAATTCAAGTGTCTTCTAAATCAATGGCTAATGACACAAAATTACACACCATAAGTGCCCTTAGAATTGTGGAAATATTGACGTGAGGTGGAAGAAGGGTAGCGTGCCAGTGGATTGGGAGGTGGAAACAACTATTAACTCTTCTAATAGAATTATAATGAAGGCCTATGAAAATAGTATCCCATCTACATTAGGAGGTCAAATAACAATGACGGACAATGGATGACCATGGAACTAAAATTCTTAATGGACATGCGAAAGACAACCCGTCCTCTTACAAATAACGTCGCTTTTCGCTTATACGCTAAGCCCCAAAATTGCCAGTGTGTTGCTGGAGATCCCTGCCAGTGTGTGCTGGAGTCCCCTGCTAGTGTGTGCTGGAGTCCCCTGCTAGTGTGTTGCTGGAGACCTCTGCCAATGTGTTGCTGGAGAGTGGGAGTGGTGTTTGGGCCCATTATGATACCATAGAAAACTGACCCATGGATTACTGAGCAAGGTGAACTTGCTGGCGTGCAATCCATTCTCGCACTTCCTTACAGTCGATATTGCCTTATTTAATATGTGCATATGTGACATACTAATTGATTGTGAATATTTTAGTTTACTTTGAAAAGCTTCATAGAAAACACCGACCTCACATAACCTTCTTAGTATGTTAAGATAAGCATCTTATTGCTTCTTATTTACAATTATTACTTAACCTATCAACAGTATAGGTTAAGTAATAATTGTAATTAAGAAGCAAATAGTGTATAAGTGTATATAGTTAAGGTTTAAGGTATATAGTTTTTTAAAATCACCAACACATGGTGATTTTTTCTTGTTTAGTGTTGTTTACCCCCCGTTCCTCTTGGACTATTACTGCCAGTTCTTAATAACTTACCTATGACTCGGGGGTTAGATCGAGTAAGAAGAGACATTAAAGCTCCATATAAATTTTGACATGAAAAGAACCCGGTTACTGGCTAAGTGAGGCCATAGCAGCAACTCATCACTAGTGTACAGAACAAAATTTATTGTTGTCACAAATAGAGCAATGTGTTTTCATTTATATTTTTCTTGCAGAATTCAAATTTATTTTTATTTCTTTTGTATAATACAAGTTTTTTAGTTAAACACTGGTTAATTTTGAATAAATCGATTATACATATATTACAATAATATTACAATATATTACGAACTTTAGACAAGTGGTAAATGGGGATTTTTGATGATCTGGTATATTTTTCCTGGGGAAGCATCCCTGGTGAGAGTCCACGAGCAGGTAGCCAGCATAAGAGAACTCCTCTGTCCTGGTCCCGTTTTCCCGTGATCAAGCTGTTCTGTGAAATCGTTCACCGTGTTCGGCGCTCTCAGCACTTAGGTTTTCCTGGAAAAAATCCAAGAAATTAATTTTTAGATATATATTACATCCCAGATCTTTATGTGCTCAATAATTCACACACACTAAATCACGATAGTATTCTGCTTTTTAATTGCCCAAAATATTTTTTTGTAACATTGTTGAAAGATGTCCCTACTCATAGTTCAACACAGTTCAACTTTTACTTAAACTTTTTATCGTTCATTGTCTCTCATGTTTGAGGACCTTCGAAAATCCCCCCTTTATTTTTACTTCACAAATTATTTCAATTTTGTCTTGTAAATATAAAAATCTATCACCATTCTTGCCCAACGACAAAACTAAGGTTTTCAGAAGGTCTAATTTAATGTGTAAGGGTGGAAAGTAAAAAAAATGAGGAATTAAATTATTTTTCTTCAGTGCTTTTAAAAGATTGTCACTTGCTTAGCTAAATGAACTATGGGGTTCAGGTCCGGAACCGATTATGTGCCTCCATAACCCTTTCCATTACCGCCCACGGGATGGGTATGGGGTGCATAATAAAGAAAATAATTGAATTGCTGTCAGTGGCTCATGTTATGGTATGTCCTTTCTAAGGTATTGACATTTCTGTCACCCTAAGAGTAGTCTCAAACTTTCATTCGTCTCATGTTAGTTAGTAGCGAGTACTAATTAAACGGATGGAACTTTATTTTCTTTGTAAAGAAGAATAGCTTTTAAACTTCTAAATCATACTTTAGAAGACTCAGTACACAAACGTCACTCCTTTGTTTCATGCTCAAGATGAAATACCTCTAATACGGGGCAAACATTGTTACAAAATACTCAGGTTCCTTTCTATTAATATAATTTTTAAATTCCTCATAAAGGCCCTAGAAAAAGCATACTTTAGTGTGGCGCATATAAACTACGAGGGCCAGAAAAATGAACAATGCAGATTTGAATTCAGTGTAAAGCCTTACGTAAGATTTACTATAAATGTTCCTTGCACTGAAACATGTGCTAACTAGCGAATCACATTTGACAATTTGACTTTCATTCTATTTCTGCATAACTGAGGCAGTTAATAGTAGAAAGGATTGTGATGCTGTGTTCCTTAACATTAGTAAATCTTCTGATACTGTACGTTATGCAAGAGTGATAAGATAGAGAAAACAGGTAGGAGCCATGGGATTGGAACCCGCTCACTCAGAACTTCAAAACTAGCGCCCTTGACGACCACATGGTCAAAAGCAATGCAACCTGGGATTTCATTGATTCTTCTAGGATTCCTGAGGCTTACAGCTGAAGCACAATATGGGGTTTACACAGTGCCTTCCCCCCCCCTCCATGCACTTTGGCTAATGGCCTATTGGCTCTCCTCCAATGCTTCTCGTCAAATGCGCAATGAAATCACATTAACGTGACGGACAGTGAGCTACTGAACCCTTAGCCAGAGGGCATTGGGGCAATGCTTAAAACCGTGATTGGGCTTCAGTTGTAAGCCTCTGGAATCGTAGAGGATTCAGTGGAATCGCAGATTGCTTTGCTTTTTTACCATGTTGTGGCGTGGTAGTCTAGGGCACTAGCTTGGGAGTACCAAGTGAGTGGGTTCGAATCCTCCTCATGGCTCCTACTGATTTTCTCATTCATACATCACGTTACATTATTTCAGTGGGCTTTCCGTGATAAGGAAAGTAGAGGTTCAACATAATGTGAGTGTTATCTTAAGCTGGACAAGGGCATAGTTCTCTCAAAAGAAACAGAGAATTAGTATGAATGGTGTGTGGAAAACCGCTGTAAGTAGAATGCCACAAGACTCAGGTCTGGGGACAACTGTTATTGACAATTTACAAAGGCGATTTAGGTAATAACAAGAAGTCCACTACGAGCTCCCCATACCCCGTGCTAATTGAAACTTTTGTTCCGACTAGCTGAATCTAAAACAATATAGATATAGGTAATTTTTCTAGAATGAGAATCTTAAAATCTTGAATATTCTTGGAAATCTTTAATTTACCAGAATTATTTGATCAAATGAAATTTTCATTAATAGATAATATGTCTGGTTTAATTTTCTAGAATCAGAAAACTAAGAATATTTACTCCAGGCACGTGGAATATTTTATGAAGAGTCTTTGAATATTTTTCTCACGCATGAGAAAAAGGTTGCCTTATTTAAGGCAACCCATACTCTATCTTCGGCATTATATTGTCCATACTCCGATAAAGAAAGTACTTGTAGTAAGTATATGGTCGAAAGTACCAATATGTAGTAATGGACCACCAGAAAATTAACTTTTAATATTGAATTTGGACAAAGGAAATACTTTTTTTATTAGCAACCTAAATATAAGACCTAACCATCCACAACCTAATCTCTCCTAGAAATCTTAGGCTTAATATACTCTATCTTAGGCATTATATTGTCCATATATGTGATATACTAGGCAAAGGGCTATTTAAGTTTTATTAATAGCATTATTTTGGGTGGAATGGATAAAAATACTTTTTATTTATTTTTATATGCAGGAATTCTTACATTCTTGTACGGGCAAGTCCTTAATATTATGTTCCCTGGAATACGACCCTGCCAAATAGTTCAACAACCAGGTACCCATTTTACTGTTGGGTATACATAGGCTACAGTCAAAGATTTGACGCCCAGTAAATCCTCCAAGGCCAGGATACGAACCCAGGACAAAGCGTTCGCAAAACGCCAAGTGACTGTCTTAACAACTTCACCATGGGGACTGCTTACTAGTTCTAGTATAAAAAGTGGTTTACTGGAGCTCCCACACTACATATTGACACTTTACACCAAGTAGTTACAAGCAGTACTCTCAAAGCAGGAGGATGGCTTGCTTTAAGACTACTGGATCTCAATTCATATTTTCTACAAAAGAATAAATGTTTGTTATATTTTAATTAACCTAATAATATACAAACTCTTAATATATTTAACCAAGATGGACTACGTGCGGCATGTTTCCCAGGCGATGATGGTTGGGGCAGAGTGCAACGGTTATTGTGCCTTAGTGTTGAGGGGCGGAGTTAGCATTTAGTTAACTCTAAGTGTGAAAAATCCAGTTAAGTGGTGTGGGACTGGCAGGAGGGTGTGGTACTGGCAGGAGGGTGTGGTACTGGCAGGAGGGTGTGGTACTGGCAGAGGTGTGGTACTGGCAGGAGGGTGTGTACTGTCGGTATGGCAGGAGGTGTGGGTGGGAGGCGGGTGTGGTACTGGCAGGAGGGTGTGCTGGGAGGAGGGTGTGGACTGCAGGAGGGTGTGGTACTGGCAGGAGGGTGTGGTCGCCAGGACCCAACGACTCTGGTCACCTGTGCAACATCAGGCCTCCACCAGCGATGTATTAGTAACGTTACAAGGCACACATGACCCAAGGAAGACCCTGTGATTCGTCAACCTGTCCTCTTAAAAATAACTCATCATTTGCTGTTTGACTGTACGGCCCTTTTTGGACGTTATTTTCTGTAAAATTAAGGCTATTTTAATTGCGGATACCAGGGGCTTTCTCTCATTATACAATATAAATGAACTCACTAACTATTCTCTGATATCTGTTCTTCAAGTAAAATTACCTATGTTTTTTGCTTAATTAGTCAATAATTCATAAAATTCCTTCCAGTCGATCTCTATATTTAGAAAAACATCTAATCAGTTTGGATTTGAATTTTCGTTCACCTACAGTTACTAGCTACTATTTCACTGTTATATTTATGTTGCTGGTCATTTTGATTTCCAAGGATTTAAACAAAATTCAAAAATTCTAAATTCAAATGTTTATTCAGGTAAATTACATACATACAAGGGGTGATACAAATATTGATGATTTATAGATAGAGCTAGTATATACAATGCCTAAAGCCACTATTACGCAAAACGTTTTGGGAAGGAAAAACACTGAAGACTAAAAC
The DNA here is from genome assembly GCA_020271785.1 of Procambarus virginalis. Classification (NCBI taxonomy): domain Eukaryota; kingdom Metazoa; phylum Arthropoda; class Malacostraca; order Decapoda; family Cambaridae; genus Procambarus; species Procambarus virginalis. Next base: position 9,785,172 of record WNGS01165503.1, on the reverse strand, counting down.
TTAATACTAATTGAGATTAAAGTATAAAATGTGTTGAGAAAATATAAAAATAAAAAAAAAGGGGGGGACATGGCAGAAAAATAGCAAAAATACAATTTTGTTGACAAACAGCATTGTTTAAAAATAACAGACATGAGTTGACATTATAGAGGTAAGGTAGGTTGCAGGGAGTGCTTAGTTTTTATCTTAAACTGGTTGAGAGAGGTACAGAGACCAGAGAGGTACAAACAGCTAAACAGCATGTAGCATCTTATCAGAGTACAGTAATTTACCTTGGAGATAGCTGCCGAAAATTATTGATGATTATTTATGGAATTTAAAATAATAATAAATAAAATACAATTTCTTATGTTACGTCTTCAGCGGGTAGCCAGTTCCATGGGTTTACAACCCAATTGTTTAAAAATCACACTATTTTTAATGTATGAGCCACTAGGTATGCTCTGATATATGTTCTGCAATGAATATTAAGATTGTTTTGTTGTTATTAATCCATAATGAATATGTACATACTGCAATCTTTATCTTATATCGGAAAACATCTAAGTAATTTGGTATTGAGTTTTCGTTCAGATGGAGTTACCAGTTGCTATTTCTAGTTATCATTAATTGAAGGTGTCATTATTTTACTGTATGTATATAGCTATTTAACATTATTCATTTATAAAGCAGAAAAATTTGGTAGTTCAACTGCTTCATAATTATGTAAAAATACATTGTGAAAAAACTACTTATAATTAAAATCAGAATTTTGTGACAACTCCACATAACCTGTTGAAATCATGACAACAAGGCTTTTTCGCCTTGTTGCCATGCACCTTTTTGTGAATATTATTATGCAATGTTGGCACAATTTATCACTGTATTTACAAAATGTTTAGGTATTAATTCATTGTAAAGAGGATTTTTTTAAATGTGTAATTTAAATGTGTTATTTCCATCTAAAATCTTTTTGCAACGTTTGTGACACATAAACGTTGCTGGTAACTACTAATATTTAAAATAATAGTGACAACATTCTATTAATATATAATGTTGAAATAAATATCACACAAAGTCTATATATCTGTTTTTAAATGTCTTTTAAATTTTCTTTAAAATGTTATTAATGATTTTTGTGAATCTTGAGTAACAATTACGTGAATTATTATTAATCTAATTGTTATTATTTTAAGTAAAAGAATTCCAAGTGTTTAAATAACCACCGGTCTCTGTGTACGAATGCACTGATTTNTAACGAATGCCGTGTTTTCCCCAGGAGTACACAGTAATAAGGAAAGAGAGGGAAGGTAGGGGAGGAGGAGTGTGGCCCTACTCATGAGAAAGGAATGGAGTTTTAAGGAGATGGCTATCCCGGCTGTGAGGGTTTCAGAGACTACATAGCAGGCACCATGACAATGGGAGGACCAAGGATAGTAGTACAGTAATATATACCCTCCACCAAATGACAGAAGACCCAGTCAAGAGTATGAAAACAACAACATGGCAGTTAACACTATAATTGAGAGGGCAGCCTCTGCTGCCTGTAGAAATAGATCCCACCTGCTCATCATGGGGACTTCAATCACGGAAGGATTGATTGGGAGAACAAGGAACCGCATGGAGGCGAGGATACGTGGAGAGCCAAACTACTGGAGGTGGTGACTAGAAACTTCTTAACCCAGCATGTCAGAGAACCCACAAGGATGAGAGGACATGACGAACCAGCGAGACTCGACCTGGTCTTCACCCTGAACGACTCTGACATAAGAGAAATCGGTTTTGAGGCCCCAGTAGAATGAGCGACCACAGTGTATGGTGTTTGAGTACCTGATTGAAGAAGGGTTATTGAACTCGAGGAGGGATACCGAAACCAAAAGGTTAGCATACCGAAAGGGAAACTATGAGGAGATAAGAAAATTCCTAACAGATATAGCATGGGAAACAGAGCTCAGGGAAAGACGGCCCAAGATATGATGGACTACATCACGCAAAAGTAAGGACGCAGCAAACAAGTTTGTCCCAGCCCAAAAGGAAAACAGTGAAATGAAGATGAGAAACCCATGGTTTAATCAGAGATGTAGGCTAGCTAAGCAGCAAAGTAAAAGGATGGAGAAACTATAGGAATAACAGGACACTGGAGAGCAGAGAAAGATACCAGAATGCCAGGAATGAATATGTCAGGATGAGAAGAGAGGCAGAAAGACAATACGAAAATGACATCGCAAGCAAGGCAAGACTCAGCCTAAATTGCTGCATAGCCACATCAGGAGAAAAACAACAGTAAAGGAACAGGTTATGAAATTAAGGATAGGGGCAGAAGGATTCACTACAAACGACAAGGAAGTGTGTGAGGAACTGAATAAGAAATTCCAAGAGGTCTTCACCTTAGAGCAAGGAGAAATCCCAGAGATAAGAGGGAATAGCTAACCAGGAACCACTGGAAGAGTTTGAGATTACCAGCGGGGAAGTAAGAAGTGTTTACTAGAGTTGGATGTGACAAAGGCTATAGGCCCAGATGGAATCTCCCCTTGGATACTAAGGAAGGAGCAGAAGAACTGTGCCTACCACTCTCCATAGTGTATAACAAATCACTGGCAACAGGGGAACTGCCAGAAATTTGGAAAGCAGCTAACGTAGTCCCGATATACAAGAAAGGGGATAGACAGGAGGCACTGAACTACAGGCCAGTGTCCCTAACCTGCATACCATGCAAGCTGATGGAGAAGATTGTGCGAAGAAAGCTAGTGGAGCACCTGGAGCGAAAGAACTTTGTAACACAGCATCAACATGGATTCAGGGATGGCAGGTCCTGCCTCACAGGGTTACTTGAATTCTACGACCAGGCAACAAAATAAGGCAAGAAAGAGAAGGGTGGGCAGACTGCATATTTTTGGATTGTCAGAAAGCCTTTGATACAGTGCCACACAGAGGCTAGTGAAAAAGCTGGAGATGCATGCTGGAGTGAAAGGGAAGGTACTCCGTTGGATACAGGAGTACCTAAGCAACAGGAGACAACGAGTCAGTGTGAGGGGTGAGGTCTCAGATTGGCGAGATGTTACGAGTGGAGTCCCGCAGGGTCAGTCCTTGGACCTATACTGTTTCTGATATATGTAAATGATCTCCCAGAGGGTATAGAATCGTTTCTCTCAATGTTTGCCGATGATGCAAAAATTATGAGGAGGATTGAAACTGAGGACGATAGTAGGAGGCTACAAGATGACCTAGACAGACTGAGTGAATGGTCCAACAAATGGCTGTTGAAGTTCAACCCGAGTAAATGCAAAGTAATGAAACTAGGCAGTGGAAAAGGAGGCCAGACACAGGATACAGAATAGGAGATGAAGTACTTAATGAAACGAACAGAGAGAAAGATCTAGGAGTTGATATCACACCAAACCTGTCTCCTGAAGCCCACATAAAAGAATAACGTCTGCGGCATATGCGAGGCTGGCTAACATCAGAACAGCGTTCAGGAACCTGTGTAAGGAATCATTCAGAATCTTGTACACCACATATGTAAGACCAATCCTGGAGTATGCGGCCCCAGCATGGAGCCCGTACCTTGTCAAGCACAAGACGAAGCTGGAAAAAGTCCAAAGGTATGCCACTAGACTAGTCCCAGAACTAAGAGGCATGAGTTACGAGGAAAGGCTGCGGGAAATGCACCTTACGACACTGGAAGACAGAAGAGTAAGGGGAGACATGATCACAACCTACAAAATCCTCAGAGGAATCGACCGGGTAAACAAGGATAAACTATTCAACACTGGTGGGACGCGAACAAGGGGACACAGGTGGAAACTGAGTACCCACATGAGCCACAGAGACGTTAGAAGGAACTTTTTCAGTGTCAGAGTAGTTAACGGATGGAATGCATTAGGCAGTGATGTGGTGGAGGCTGACTCCATACACAGTTTAAATGTAGATATGATAGAGCCCAGTAGGCTCAGGAATCTGTACACCAGTTGATTGACAGTTGAGAGGCGGGACCAAAGAGCCAAAGCTCAACCCCCGCAAGCACAAATAGGTGAGTACACACACACACACCACACACACACACACACACACACACCACACACACACAACACACACACACACACACACACACACACACACACACACACACACACACACACACACACACACAACACACACACACACACATAGGTGAGTTAATAGGTGAGTGCACACACACACACACACACATATATCGAATGCCGTGTTTCCCCAGGAGTACACAGTAATAAGGAAAGAGAGGGAAGGTAGGGGAGGAGGAGGAGTGGCCCTACTCATGAGAAAGTAAGGAGTTTTAAGGAGATGGCAATCCCGGGCTGTGAGGGGTTTCAGAGACTACATAGCAGGCACCATGACAATGGGAGGACCAAGGATAGTAGTAGCAGTAATATATAACCCTCCACCAAATGACAGAAGACCCAGTCAAGAGTACGAAAACAACAACATGGCAGTTAACACTATAATTGAGAGGGCAGCCTCTGCTGCCTGTAGAAATAGATCCCACCTGCTCATCATGAGGGACTTTAATCACGGAAGGATTGACTGGGAGAACAAGGAACCGCATGGAGGCGAGGATACGTGGAGAGCCAAACTACTGGAGGTGGTGACTAGAAACTTTTTAACCCAGCATGTCAGAGAACCCACAAGGATGAGAGGAAATGACGAACCAGCGAGACTCGACCTGGTCTTCACCCTGAACGACTCTGACATAAGAGAAATCGGTTTTGAGGCCCCAGTAGGAATGAGCGACCACAGTGTATTGGTGTTTGAGTACCTGATTGAAGAAGGGTTATTGAACTCGAGGAGGGATACCGAAACCAAAAGGTTAGCATACCGAAAGGGAAACTATGAGGAGATAAGGAAATTCCTAACAGATATAGCATGGGAAACAGAGCTCAGGAAAAGACGGCCCAAGATATGATGGACTACATCACGCAAAATGCAAGGACGCAGCAAACAAGTTTGTCCCAGCCCAAAAGGAAAACAGTGAAATGAAGATGAGAAACCCATGGTTTAATCAGAGATGTAGGCTAGCTAAGCAGCAAAGTAAAAGGGCATGGAGAAACTATAGAATAACAGGACACTGGAGAGCAGAGAAAGATACCAGAATGCCAGGAATGAATATGTCAGGATGAGAAGAGAGGCAGAAAGACAATACGAAAATGACATCGCAAGCAAGGCAAAGACTCAGCCTAAATTGCTGCATAGCCACATCAGGAGAAAAACAACAGTAAAGGAACAGGTTATGAAATTAAGGATAGGGGCAGAAGGATTCACTACAAACGACAAGGAAGTGTGTGAGGAACTGAATAAGAAATTCCAAGAGGTCTTCACCTTAGAGCAAGGAGAAATCCCAGAGATAAGAGGGAATAGCTAACCAGGAACCACTGGAAGAGTTTGAGATTACCAGCGGGGAAGTAAGGAAGTGTTTACTAGAGTTGGATGTGACAAAGGCTATAGGCCCAGATGGAATTTCCCCTTGGATACTAAAGGAAGGAGCAGAAGAACTGTGCCTACCACTCTCCATAGTGTATAACAAATCACTGGCAACAGGGGAACTGCCAGATATTTGGAAAGCAGCTAATGTAGTTCCGATATACAAGAAAGGGGATAAACAGGAGGCACTGAACTACAGGCCTGTGTCCCTAACCTGCATACCATGCAAGCTGATGGAGAAGATTGGGCAAAGAAAGCTAGTGGAGCATCTGGAGCGAAAGAACTTTGTAACACAGCATAAACATGGGTTCAGGGATGGCAGGTCCTGCCTCACAGGGTTACTTGATTTCTATGACCACGCAACAAAAATAAAGCAAGAAAGAGATGGGTGGGCAGACTGCATATTTTTGGATTGTCAGAAAGCCTTTGATACTTTGATATATCACTATACTGTCAATAAACACAGTTAATCGCTATAATGGCAATAAACACAGTAAATCACTATATTGTTAATAAACACAGTAACTTGAGGTTATCTTGAGATGATTTCAGGGCTTTTTAGTGTCCCCGCGGCCCGGTCCTCGACCAGGCCTCCACCCACAGGAAGCAGCCCGTGACAGCTGACTAACACTCAGGTACCTATTTTACTGCTAGGTAACAGGGGCATAGGGTGAAAGAAACTCTGCCCATTGTTTCTCGCCGGCGCCTGGGATCGAACCCAGGACTACAGGATCACAAGTCCAGCAAGCTGTCCGCTCGGCCGACCGGCTCCCGAGCGACCAGTAGACCAGTGACCAGTAGATCACTATTCTGTCAATAAACACAGTTAATCGATAAAATGGCAATGAACACAGTAAATCACTGTACACATGAATATACTATTCAGTACTCCAGCATATATATAGATCATTTCATCAATATTAATAATAATGAGCTAATACTGGGCACACAGCCTTACACCAATAAATGGTACACTTATATATATATATATATATATGTTCTCTGACACAAACTTATAACATTAATGTCACATGGATGTAGATGTCCTCGACACAGCAATGTCTTTGATAAATCACAGGTACACTCACACACCACATATATATTTCGTGAGAGCTCTCTACAGTATCTCTCTTCACAACTGTGCCTTACTATGACATAGACATTGGTGAGCCCTGCTCACGTCATAGAAGATACTCTGGCTAAATAGCTGACTAAAGCGGAATGGTGAGGGAAAACTGAATTACCTACTTCCACCATCAAAGATGTGGACTCGTCCTTTGTTGAGAGTTGAATTGAAGCTCCTGGTCCCGGCTCTCGACTCGTTGTAGGGAACGCCCCCACACACACACTGATGCTCTCTCCAGGAACCCAATCAACACCCAAAAAACGCATCTTCTCCGTGCTACTCCTCACTGCAGTCCCGTGCTCCTCCACAACCTCTTGAAGGGTTGGAGTCGGTTTCCCAGCCGTCGACTTCTCCTCACAACTACGTCTGCAGTCCCTTCTCTCGGCTGCAATCATTCTTATTCCCAGCTAGTTTCGTTCTTCTCCTGCCTCATGGTGGATTGGCCCATCCGCTAAGTGGTCACCTAACTGGTGAGACTGCACAGTCGTCACGGACGTCACTGCACAGACTTCACATCTTGCAATGCACCTGTCACTGGAGCACTTGCTGCTCGTTTCTCGTCAATTCCTTCTTCTGTCCAACACATGGAATATAGGAAGACTTCACATGGTGCTTGCAGACTACAGGAGATGCGTAAATCCACCGGAGTGGGGTGAAAACTGTCAGACTGACAGGACCCCCGATCACACGTCCGACCTCCTCTACATGTCGTGTCAAACTACTTGGCGCCACTGCCTGTGCCGTCTGGACCCCCTTGCACTCATGACGTCATACTTGCCAGGGGCGTTTCTCATTGGCTCCCTATACTACGTCATCGTTCTTGACCAATCTGGTGCCACTGACGTCATAACGTTTTGGCGGGAGAACGTAGGGGCCTGCGCCATCTTGGCGTCCTAAGGGGCCTAAACCACTGACCAAAACACTCTTCTTTTACGAATTTCTCGCCAACGAGAGAACACTTCATGTTCCCACATATGTCAAACTGTCCCCCGGAACGCAGAGAACTTTCGGGGAAAGTGGATATGACTCTTACAACTGGCGTGGGAGAAATATAAGGGGGGGGGGACACCGTCACATACCCCTTCCCTTAAAATAAGAGTCATATCGGTTTAGTGTACTCGGGACAGGGCATCCGCTACCACGTTGTCCTTCCTCTGATGTGCTTGATTTCCGACCAGTATTCCTGCAGTAGTAATGCCCACCTCATCAGCCTCTGGTTGGAGTTTCTCATCTTGTACAGGAAGGTCAGAGGGTTGTGATCTGTAAACACGAGAACAGGCCTCGCCCCTCCTCCCACGTACACGTCGAAGTGCTTTAGGACCATTACTAAAGCCAAAGCCTCCTTCTCGAAGGTACTATAGGCACGCTGGTGCCTATACGACCTTCACGACTTTCTTGGAGTAAAATGCAACAGGCCTATGTACCTCGCTCCTCTCCTGGGCCAACATGGCTCCTATTCCTACATCACTGGCATCTACGTACAGAATGAACCTAGCTGTAAAATCTGGGGATATCAATACTGGGGTCTCTGTCAACAGGTTCTTCATCTTCTCAAAAGACTCCTGGTAGGCCTCTCCCCACTTCTATCGCGTATTCTTAGAGAATAATTCGGTCAGAGGATGCGCTACTGTGGACAAGTTCTTGCAGAAATCACGATAGTATCCGATCATCCCAAGATACCTCAACAATTCCTTACGTGCCCTGGGTACTGGGTACTCCCTAATAGCTGATACTTTGTGGTCCACAGGGGTTACTTCTCCTTGCCCGATGACGAAGCCTAGGTACTCTAAATGGATCTTCCCAAACTCACTCTTGGCTAGGTTCACGGTCAACTTAGCATCATCTAGCCTCCTGAACAGTTCTCTGAGTCGCTCTAGGTGTGTCTCCCAATCGTCGGAGTACACTACTATGTCATCGATGTATACCGTGCAGCCTTCGGCTCCCCTCAGCAACTCGTTCATCATGCGTTGGAAACAACTTCCACTGTTCTTCATCCCGAAGGGCAACACTTTATACTGATATAATCCATCCGGCGTCACAAAAGCTGATATTTTCCTAGCCTCGGGAGTCAACGAAATCTGGTAATACCCCTTGAGAAGGTCGACCTTGGACACATATCTGGCACTACCCACCTGGTCGATGCAATCACTAACCCTGGGCATGGGGTGCGAATCTGCCACAGTGATGGAGCTCACCTTCCTGTAGTCCGTACAAAAGCGGTATGTACCGTCGCTTTTCTTGACTAGTAAACACGGGGAACTCCACTCGCTGTTGCTAGACTCGGCAAGGTCGTTTTCGAGAAGGTACTCTACCTCCTTCCTCATCAATTCCCACTTTTCAGGACTGACCCTATAAGCGCTCTGCTTGACGGGCCTGGCGTCCCTCACCTCTACCTCGTTCGTTACACTCTTGTGGCGTCGGGGCACGTTAGTAAAAAGAGATGCATTCTCTCTCAACAGGTCCGTCAGGTCCGCTCTCTGTCTTCCTTCCAGGTGTTGAATCTTGACTTCGATATTCTCCAAACTCTCCGCATTGGAGAGATGGGTGCCGTCCGCCCTGTACCATTTTCCTTCCTCTGCAGGAATTTCCTGATTCACTTGCATGCACAAGACCATTTTCTGCTGGGGATCTCGAGTCATCGTTCTGTCCTGCACAGCGGCTCCTCCTTCCTCAGGGAAGAAAGGCTTCAGACGGTCAATATGGCACACCTGTGTCTTGTGGGGGTCTGTCCGGCTTGCTGACTTCATAACTTACTGGACCCAACCGTCTTAGCACCTTATACGGTCCCTCAAATCGTGACTCGGTCACCCGGCTCTTCCCTGGCAGCAACACCATAATCTGGGACCCAACCTGGAACTCTCTTGGCGAAGCTTTCTTGTCATACCACTCTGACATCTTTCGCTGCACCTCCTTCAAATGTTTTCCTGCTAGTTCCTTTGCCAAAGCGAGACGCTCCTTAAACTTCTGAACGTACTCGTTGACCGTTCCCATGGTCACTCCTGGTGCCCATTGCTCTCTCAGCATGGACAGAGGACTCCGTACCTCATGTCCATATACCAGCTGGAATGGTGAGAAACCCAACGACTCTACCACAGCGTTCCTTATAGTAAACAACGCAGGGTACACTGCCTCATCCCACTTGGCTCCTTGTTCAGCACAGAACACTCTCAGAATGGTTTTCAGTGTGGAGTGAAACCTTTCGATCGCCTTTTGCGACTGCGGTCAGTAGGGCAACGACCGAATCTGAGTCACTCCCCAATTTGTCACGGTCTGTCTAAACCATTTGGACTGGAATACACTCCCACAGTCCGTCTGGAATTCCCTGGGCATTCCCACCCAAGAGAAAAATCGCTGCTACTGCCCAGCTACACCTTTCGATGTCAAACGTCGCATCGGGACAGCTTCCGGAAACCTCGTCTCGCCGCACACATGATGGTCATCAAGTAGGTATTTCCTTTTTTCGTCCTTGGCAATGGTCCTACCCCGTCGACCAACAGACGCTCAAACGCAGGCCCAAATGCAGGAACAGGGACCAACGGGGCCTTTCGTATCGCGGGTTAGCGCTTCCCTGCCCTCTGGCAAGGTAAGCAAGTCTTACAGTAACGCCTCACATCGGCGTCCATACCCGGCCAGTAGAAATGGTCCCTGATCTTACGTAAAGTCTTGGTCACTCCCAGGTGACCTGCAGAGTCCACAGAGTGCGACAGATCCAGCACTGCCGCTCTGCACTGGGCCGACAACACTACCTGGTGCCTTACACCTAGTGATTCTTCTCCGGCCTCCATTCTCACAGGCCTCCATTGTCTCATCAGCATTCCATCCTGCATATAAAACTGAGTGGCCCTCTCTGGACCAACACGTCCTCCTTTGGCCTACCGAATCAATTCTGGGAACTCCACCTGCTGTAACTCCCCCAGACGAGCGCGGTCCACCCCAAGAGAACTGGCGAGGGTCACCTGTAGCTCACCATCCGGGTTGCCTTCGCCCTCCACTTGTTCTCCAGGTTCCACGAAGAGGTGATCGACTCCCAGGCTGTCAGACGTCTCTTCTTCAGCCCCATCAGATCCACTCACTTCGTGCTCGTTACAACACCTTGGGATCACAGCGCATACAGGGAACACCACCTCGGCGATTTCCTTCTCGTTCCCACAGGCGTCTAATACTCCGTCTTTCTCTTTGTAGTGCTCAAAGCACTCCTCGCCCTTTACGAGGTTAGGGAGGACACATCCTCCACAGGCGTCATTTCCAAGGATGACTTGCGCCTCCATCTTGGGCATTGATGCGCAGACCCCTACCACTAGGGTCTGGCAGCCATAATCAGAATCCAGAGTCACCTTGTGCAGGGGCATCCTCACTGGGCCTCCCACAGTGGCCACAACAGCCACCCCCACACTGGTACTATCGTAACCCTCGGGGAACAGGATTCTACTCACCAGGGTAAAATCAGCCCCGGTGTCTCTCAATATCTTCACAGGAACGGGGTCTGCCTCCCACATCCTTACTGTCCCCTCACACACGAACGGGTGAACTCTTTTCTCCACACTCAGTACGGGTTCATCCCGCACGCTCTCGGCCATTTTGTCCTCCACCCGAACGAAAGCAACGTTTCCCCGCTGCTTAGGGCGTCTGCATTCCCGTGCGACGTGTCCAAATCCTCCACAGTTGTAGCAGCGGATCCTTCTTGGTGGTGACCTTCCTCCACCGCTCGCCCTGGCAACGCCTCCAGAGGCCGTCACTCCGTGGGTCTTCCTGGCGCCTTCCGTCGTCTCCTTCGTAGCGTCTCTCGTCACAGCAACAACTCCTGCACTCTCAGCTAGGGGCTTCTTGACTGGTTCCACAGAACTCTTCGATCCCCTACCGTCTCCACTCGAGAGGTGGGACTTGGGAGAACTTGTTCCTGGCCTCCATCCGTCCGTCTTTCTATAACTTCTCCCATATCCGGAGTATACTGGCAGTCAGTGCGGTCCCTCTCTGTGTGGTCGCAAGGCTTCCTCCAACATGTCAGCTCTGTCAGCAGCAGCCCTCAGGTCCTTTATGTCCGCCTCCTTGACTCTAATCCTGATCTCAGGAGAGAGCACGGACATAAATTTCTCCATGACCATCAGCCGTTTGACATCCTCAGCTGACTTAGCTCCTTCAGGTTCCAACCACTTCAGAAATCTTCTCTCCATGTCCCTCGCCGTCTCTGCATAAGATTTTCCTGGCGAACGGGTACATTCTCGGAATCTTTTCCTATAACATTCTGGTGTCAGCTTGAAAGAGTGGAGCACTGCTCTCTTCACAGCGTCATAAGTGGTGCACTCCTTGAGGTCAAGCATGTTGTAGGCCTTGCGAGCTTCACCGGTGAGCCTACCCTGGACCAGCTCCACCTACTCTGCTCTTGGCCACTTCTTCAAGGTAGCTACTTTCTTGAAGTGGTCAAAGAAGCCCTCAGCTTCATTAGGCACAAAGACCGGTAAATCGCGCTCTTGCACTCGGCGGTCTTCCTGCTGTGGGGACACGGGTGGAGCTAGTCCTAGTTCAGCTCGCTTCAGCTCAACCTCTCTGTTAGCTTCAATTTCTTGCTGCTTCAGCTTAGCTTCCAGCTCGCGCACCTCCCGTCTCAGCTGTGCTTCTCGTTCTTCCCACTTCAGCTGTGCTTCTCGTTCTTCACGCTTCAGCTGTGCTTCTGCTTCTCGTTCTTCATGCTTCAGCTGTGCTTCTGCTTCTCGTTCTTCATGCTTCAGCTGTGCTTCTGCTTCTCGTTCTTCTCGCTTCAGCTGCGCTTCTTCTCTTCTCAGCTGTGCTTCTCGTTCTTCACATTTCAGCCGTGCTTCTCGCTCTTCCCTGCGCAGCTGTGCCTCCAGTTGCAGCTTCATCATCTCCAGCTTGACGCTGCACCGGCTGCCGCTGGATCCCCTACTGCTTCCACCAATGCTCAAATTCTCCCCTGCACTGGCAGGTGTCTGTGGCCGTTCCTCCCTCAAAGTCTCATCTTGGGCCCTGAGCTGCGCCACAATCTCAAGTCTTCTTTCTCCTACTTTGGAGGATCTCAACTGAATCCCAAAGTGGTCAGCTATCAACTGCAGCTGCGCCTTGGTGCAATCCTCCAGCACCTGTTCATCCCTGGTGTCAATAAACCTTGCTACCTTCTCGTCCTCCATACTTGTGCTATGAGTGAATACCTGTTACCTGTACCGAATACCTATGGCCACTATTAAGCACCAATATCTCAACTGTTATCGTAATCCTGGCAAGGTCGCCAATGTCGGGGTGTCTCTCTCTCTCAACAGTCACCACCAAGTACTAGTAGTGATAACTGTCACTTACTGTAGCCCTGCAGGTCTTCACTCAATCCTCAAGGCGCCACTGTTCACCTGGAGAGTCTCCCAGTCTGCCTCCGGCTGGCCTTGTAACCTGAAGACGAGTGAGAACACGATCTACTCTCTTGATTGTGTGCCCGCCCCAACAAAGGGTTCTACTGCTAACTGAAAGGTCACCAACTGGTGTTCTCCGTGTCCAGTAACACATCAGTGGTATTGTGAAATTGTGGTAGTAGTTGCAGAGAGCACACTAATCAAAACTGGTAACAGGCAGGTATATGTCTCAATCACTCTCTTTATATGGACCCAATAGCACCAAGTAATGGAAGGATAACACAAACACGAAGGTGGCTTTGTACTTTACCTAAAAGATTAAAGTATTATATCTCTGGATGGACAACAAGGCAAAGCAATACATGAGCAGCAAAATCACTCCCTCTTCATAAATCTAGAACACTATGCGATGGCAACACTCCCCTACCGCCGTACATATCCCAAGCTCCAAACTCAGTATTATCGAGCGTTTGGCAACTCGCGAGAGGCTACGCCCCCTAACTATCGCTCACTGGACTTGTTGTTCACTGTCTCGGCGTTCAGCGCCTATTATTTCTTCAAATTCACGGTAAACTACTACAATGGCAATCGACCAGTAATCACTATACTGTCATAAAACAGTTAATCGCTATAATAGCAATAAACACAGTAAATCACTATATTGTCAATAACACAGTAGATCACTATTCTGTCAATATACACAGTAAATCGTTATAATGGCAATGAAAACAGTAAATCACTGTACACATGAATTACTATTCAATACTCACATATATATAGATCATTTCATCAATATTAATAATAATGAGCTAATACTGGGCACACAGCCTTACACCAATAAAGGGTACACTTATATATATATATATNACAGAATGCCAGGAACGAATATGTCAGAATGAGAAGAGAGCATAAAGACAATACAAAATGACATCGCAAGCAAGGCAAAGACTTCAGCCTAAATTGCTGCATAGCCCATCAGGAGAAAAACAACAGTAAAGGAGCAGGTTATGAAATTAAGGATAGGGGCAGAAGGATTCACTACTACAACACAGGAAGTGTGTGAGGAACTGAATACGAAATTCCAAGAGGTCTTCACCTTAGAGCAAGGAGAAATCCCAGAGATAAGAGGGAATAGCTAACCAGGAACCACTGGAAGAGTTTGAGATTACCAGCGGGGAAGTAAGGAAGTGTTTACTGGAGTTGGATGTGGCAAAGGCTATAGGCCCAGATGGAATCTCCCCTTGGATACTAAAGGAAGGAGCAGAAGCACTGTGCCTCCCACTCTCCATAGTGTATAACAAATCACTGGCAACAGGGGAACTGCCAGAAATTTGGAAAGCAGCTAACGTAGTCCCGATATACAAGAAAGGGGATAGACAGGAGGCACTGAACTACAGGCCAGTGTCCCTAACCTGCATACCATGCAAGCTGATGGAGAAGATTGTGCGAAGAAAGCTAGTGGAGCACCTGGAGCGAAAGAACTTTGTAACACAGCATCAACATGGATTCAGGGATGGCAGGTCCTGCCTCACAGGGTTACTTGAATTCTACGACCAGGCATCAAAAATAAGGCAAGAGAGAGAAGGGTGGGCAGACTGCATATTTTTGGATTGTTAGAAAGCCTTTGATATAGTGCCACACAAGAGGCTAGTGAAAAAGCTGGAGATGCAGGCTGGAGTGAAAGGGAAGGTACTCCGTTGGATACAGGAGTACCTAAGCAACAGGAGACAACGAGTCAGTGTGAGGGGTGAGGTCTAAGATTGGCGAGATGTTACGAGTGGAGTCCCGCAGGGGTCAGTCCTTGGACCTATACTGTTTCTGATATATGTAAATGATCTCCCAGAGGGTATAGAATCGTTTCTCTCAATGTTTGCCGATGATGCAAAAATTATGAGGAGGATTGAAACGGAGGACGATAGTAGGAGGCTACAGGATGACCTAGACAGACTGAGTGAATGGTCCAACAAATGGCTGTTGAAGTTCAACCCGAGTAAATGCAAAGTAATGAAACTAGGCAGTGGAAATAGGAGGCCAGACACAGGATACAGAATAGGAGGTGAAGTACTTAATGAAACGAACAGAGAGAAAGATCTAGGAGTTGATATCACACCAAACCTGTCTCCTGAAGCCCACATAAAAAGAATAACGTCTGCGGCATATGCAAGGCTGGCTAACATCAGAACAGCGTTCAGGAACCTGTGTAAGGAATCATTCAGAATCTTGTACACCACATATGTAAGACCAATCCTGGAGTATGCGGCCCCAGCATGGAACCCGTACCTTATCAAGCACAAGACGATGCTGGAAAAAGTCCAAAGGTATGCCACTAGACTAGTCCCAGGACTAAGAGGCATGAGTTACGAGGAAAGGCTGCGGGAAATGCACCTTACGACACTGGAAGACAGAAGAGTAAGGGGAGACATGATCACAACCTACAAAATCCTCAGAGGAATCGACCGGGTAAACAAGGATAAACTATTCAACACTGGTGGGACGCGAACAAGGGGACACAGGTGGAAACTGAGTACCCACATGAGCCACAGAGACGTTAGAAGGAACTTTTTCAGTGTCAGAGTAGTTAACGAATGGAATGCATTAGGCAGTGATGTGGTGGAGGCTGACTCCATACACAGTTTTAAATGTAGATATGATAGAGCCCAGTAGGCTCAGGAATCTGTACACCAGTTGATTGACAGTTGAGAGGCGGGACCAAAGAGCCAAAGCTCACCCCCGCAAGCACAATTAGGTGAGTACACACACACACACACACCACACACACACACACCACACACACACACACACACACACACACACACATAGGTGAGGTTAATAGGTGAGTGCACACACACACACACACACACACACACACACACATAGGTGAGGTTAATAGGTGAGTGCACACACACACACACACATATATCGAATGCCGTGTTTCCCCAGGAGTACACAGTAATAAGGAAAGAGAGGGAAGGTAGGGGAGGAGGGGAGTGGCCCTACTCATGAGAAAGTAAAGGAGTTTTAAGGAGATGGCAATCCCGGGCTGTGAGGGTTTCAGAGACTACATAGCAGGCACCATGACAATGGGAGGACCAAGGATAGTAGTAGCAGTAATATATAACCCTCCACCAAATGACAGAAGACCCAGTCAAGAGTACGAAAACAACAACATGGCAGTTAACACTATAATTGAGAGGGCAGCCTCTGCTGCCTGTAGAAATAGATCCCACCTGCTCATCATGAGGGACTTCAATCACGGAAGGATTGACTGGGAGAACAAGGAACCGCATGGAGGCGAGGATACGTGGAGAGCCAAACTACTGGAGGTGGTGACTAGAAACTTTTTAACCCAGCATGTCAGAGAACCCACAAGGATGAGAGGACATGACGAACCAGCGAGACTCGACCTGGTCTTCACCCTGAACGACTCTGACATAAGAGAAATCGGTTTTGAGGCCCCAGTAGGAATGAGCGATCACAGTGTATTGGTGTTTGAGTACCTGATTGAAGAAGGGTTATTGAACTCGAGGAGGGATACCGAAACCAAAAGGTTAGCATACCGAAAGGGAAACTATGAGGAGATAAGGAAATTCCTAACAGATATAGCATGGGAAACAGAGCTCAGGGAAAAGACGGCCCAAGATATGATGGACTACATCACGAAAAAATGTAAGGACGCAGCAAACAAGTTTGTCCCAGCCCAAAAGGAAAACAGTGAAATGAAGATGAGAAACCCATGGTTTAATCAGAGATGTAGGCTAGCTAAGCAGCAAAGTAAAAGGGCATGGAGAAACTATAGAAATAACAGGACACTGGAGAGCAGAGAAAGATACCAGAATGCCAGGAACGAATATGTCAGAATGAGAAGAGAGGCAGAAAGACAATACGAAAATGACATCGCAAGCAAGGCAAAGACTCAGCCTAAATTGCTGCATAGCCACATCAGGAGAAAAACAACAGTAAAGGAACAGGTTATGAAATTAAGGATAGGGGCAGAAGGATTCACTACAAACGACAAGGAAGTGTGTGAGGAACTGAATAAGAAATTCCAAGAGGTCTTCACCTTAGAGCAAGGAGAAATCCCAGAGATAAGAGGGAATAGCTAACCAGGAACCACTGGAAGAGTTTGAGATTACCAGCGGGGAAGTAAGGAAGTGTTTACTAGAGTTGGATGTGACAAAGGCTATAGGCCCAGATGGAATCTCCCCTTGGATACTAAAGGAAGGAGCAGAAGAACTGTGCCTCCCACTCTCCATAGTGTATAACAAATCACTGGCAACAGGGGAACTGCCAGAAATTTGGAAAGCAGCTAACGTAGTCCCGATATACAAGAAAGGGGATAGACAGGAGGCACTGAACTACAGGCCAGTGTCCCTAACCTGCATACCATGCAAGCTGATGGAGAAGATTGTGCGAAGAAAGCTAGTGGAGCACCTGGAGCGAAAGAACTTTGTAACACAGCATCAACATGGATTCAGGGATGGCAGGTCCTGCCTCACAGGGTTACTTGAATTCTACGACCAGGCAACAAAAATAAGGCAAGAGAGAGAAGGGTGGGCAGACTGCATATTTTTGGATTGTCAGAAAGCCTTTGATACAGTGCCACACAAGAGGCTAGTGAAAAAGCTGGAGATGCAGGCTGGAGTGAAAGGGAAGGTACTCCGTTGGATACAGGAGTACCTAAGCAACAGGAGACAACGAGTCAGTGTGAGGGGTGAGGTCTCAGATTGGCGAGACGTTACGAGTGGAGTCCCGCAGGGGTCAGTCCTTGGACCTATACTGTTTCTGATATATGTAAATGATCTCCCAGAGGGTATAGAATCGTTTCTCTCAATGTTTGCCGATGATGCAAAAATTATGAGGAGGATTGAAACGGAGGACGATAGTAGGAGGCTACAGGATGACCTAGACAGACTGAGTGAATGGTCCAACAAATGGCTGTTGAAGTTCAACCCGAGTAAATGCAAAGTAATGAAACTAGGCAGTGGAAATAGGAGGCCAGACACAGGATACAGAATAGGAGGTGAAGTACTTAATGAAACGAACAGAGAGAAAGATCTAGGAGTTGATATCACACCAAACCTGTCTCCTGAAGCCCACATAAAAAGAATAACGTCTGCGGCATATGCGAGGCTGGCTAACATCAGAACAGCGTTCAGGAACCTGTGTAAGGAATCATTCAGAATCTTGTACACCACATATGTAAGACCAATCCTGGAGTATGCGGCCCCAGCATGGAGCCCGTACCTTGTCAAGCACAAGACGAAGCTGGAAAAAGTCCAAAGGTATGCCACTAGACTAGTCCCAGAACTAAGAGGCATGAGTTACGAGGAAAGGCTGCGGGAAATGCACCTTACGACACTGGAAGACAGAAGAGTAAGGGGAGACATGATCACAACCTACAAAATCCTCAGAGGAATCGACCGGGTAAACAAGGATAAACTATTCAACACTGGTGGGACGCGAACAAGGGGACACAGGTGGAAACTGAGTACCCACATGAGCCACAGAGACGTTAGAAGGAACTTTTTCAGTGTCAGAGTAGTTAACGAATGGAATGCATTAGGCAGTGATGTGGTGGAGGCTGACTCCATACACAGTTTTAAATGTAGATATGATAGAGCCCAGTAGGCTCAGGAATCTGTACACCAGTTGATTGACAGTTGAGAGGCGGGACCAAAGAGCCAAAGCTCAACCCCCGCAAGCACAAATAGGTGAGTACACACACACACACACACACACACACACACACACACACACACACACACACACACACACACACACACACACACACACACACACACACACACACACACACACACACAACACACACACACATAGGTGAGGTTAATAGGTGAGTGCACACACACACACACACATATATCGAATGCCGTGTTTCCCCAGGAGTACACAGTAATAAGGAAAGAGAGGGAAGGTAGGGGAGGAGGAGGAGTGGCCCTACTCATGAGAAAGTAAAGGAGTTTTAAGGAGATGGCAATCCGGGCTGTGAGGGTTTCAGAGACTACATAGCAGGCACCATGACAATGGGAGGACAAGGATAGTAGTAGCAGTAATATATAACCCTCCACCAAATGACAGAAGACCCAGTCAAGAGTACGAAAACAACAACATGGCAGTTAACACTATAATTGAGAGGGCAGCCTCTGCTGCCTGTAGAAATAGATCCCACCTGCTCATCATGAGGGACTTTAATCACGGAAGGATTGACTGGGAGAACAAGGAACCGCATGGAGGCGAGGATACGTGGAGAGCCAAACTACTGGAGGTGGTGACTAGAAACTTTTTAACCCAGCATGTCAGAGAACCCACAAGGATGAGAGGACATGACGAACCAGCGAGACTCGACCTGGTCTTCACCCTGAACGACTCTGACATAAGAGAAATCGGTTTTGAGGCCCAGTAGGAATGAGCGATCACAGTGTATTGGTGTTTGAGTACCTGATTGAAGAAGGGTTAGTGAACTCGAGGAGGGATACCGAAACCAAAAGGTTAGCATACCGAAAGGGAAACTATGAGGAGATAAGGAAATTCCTAACAGATATAGCATGGGAAACAGAGCTCAGGGAAAAGACGGCCCAAGATATGATGGACTACATCACGAAAAATGTAAGGACGCAGCAAACAAGTTTGTCTCAGCCCAAAAGGAAAACAGTGAAATGAAGATGAGAAACCCATGGTTTAATCAGAGATGTAGGCTAGCTAAGCAGCAAAGTAAAAGGGCATGGAGAAACTATAGAAATAACAGGACACTGGAGAGCAGAGAAAGATACCAGAATGCCAGGAACGAATATGTCAGAATGAGAAGAGAGGCAGAAAGACAATACGAAAATGACATCGCAAGCAAGGCAAAGACTCAGCCTAAATTGCTGCATAGCCACATCAGGAGAAAAACAACAGTAAAGGCAGGTTATGAAATTAAGGATAGGGCAGAAGGATTCACTACAAACGACAAGGAAGTGTGTGAGGAACTGAATACGAAATTCCAAGAGGTCTTCAACTTAGAGCAAGACTCCAGAGACAAAACCAGGAGAAATCCCAAGCTAGGGAATAGCTAACTGGAACCACTGGAAAGTTGAGATTACCAGCGGGGAAGTAAGGAAGTGTTACTAGAGTTGGATGTGACAAAGGTATAGGCCCAGATGGAATCTCCCTTGGATACTAAAGGAAGGAGCAGAACTGTGCCTCCCACTCCCATAGTGATAACAAATCACTGGCAACAGGGGAACTGCCAGAAATTTGGAAAGCAGCTAACGTAGTCCGATATACAAGAAAGGGGATAGACAGGAGGCACTGAACTACAGGCCAGTGTCCCTAACCTGCATACCATGCAAGCTGATGGAGAAGATTGTGCGAAGAAAGCTAGTGGAGCACCTGGAGCGAAAGAACTTTGACACAGCATCAACATGGATTCAGGGATGGCAGGTCCTGCCTCACAGGGTTACTTGAATTCTACGACCAGGCATCAAAAATAAGGCAAGAGAGAGAAGGGTGGGCAGACTGCATATTTTTGGATTGTTAGAAAGCCTTTGATATAGTGCCACACAAGAGGCTAGTGAAAAAGCTGGAGATGCATGCTGGAGGAAAGGGAAGGTACTCCGTTGGATACAGGAGTACCTAAGCAACAGGAGACAACGAGTCAGTGTGGGGGTGAGGTCTCAGATTGGCGAGATGTTACGAGTGGAGTCCCGCAGGGGTCAGTCCTTGGACCTATACTGTTTCTGATATATGTAAATGATCTCCCAGGGGTATAGAATCGTTTCTCTCAATGTTTGCCGATGATGCAAAAATTATGAGGAGGATTGAAACGGAGGACGATAGTAGGAGGCTACAGGATGACCTAGACAGACTGAGTGAATGGTCCAACAAATGGCTGTTGAAGTTCAACCCGAGTAAATGCAAAGTAATGAAACTAGGCAGTGGAAATAGGAGGCCAGACACAGGATACAGAATAGGAGGTGAAGTACTTAATGAAACGAACAGAGAGAAAGATCTAGGAGTTGATATCACACCAAACCTGTCTCCTGAAGCCACATAAAAAGAATAACGTCTGCGGCATATGCAAGGCTGGCTAACATCAGAACAGCGTTCAGGAACCTGTGTAAGAATCATTCAGAATCTTGTACACCACATATGTAAGACCAATCCTGGAGTATGCGGCCCCAGCATGGAACCCGTACTTATCAAGCACAAGACGAAGCTGGAAAAAGTCCAAAGGTATGCCACTAGACTAGTCCAGGACTAAGAGGCATGAGTTACGAGGAAAGGCTGCGGGAAATGCACCTTACGACACTGGAAGACAGAAGAGTAAGGGGAGACATGATCACAACCTACAAAATCCTCAGAGGAATCGACCGGGTAAACAAGGATAAACTATTCAACACTGGTGGGACGCGAACAAGGGGACACAGGTGGAAACTGAGTACCCACATGAGCCACAGAGACGTTAGAAGGAACTTTTTCAGTGTCAGAGTAGTTAACGAATGGAATGCATTAGGCAGTGATGTGGTGGAGGCTGACTCCATACACAGTTTTAAATGTAGATATGATAGAGCCCAGTAGGCTCAGGAATCTGTACCCAGTGATTGACAGTTGAGAGCGGGACCAAAGAGCCAAAGCTCAACCCGCAAGCACAATAGGTGAGTACACACACCACACACACACACACACAACACACACACACACAAAACCCACACACACACAAACACACACNCTTCTCGAGGTATAACTGAGCACATATAGCTTAAAAGGGTTTATGCATGAGCAGTAGAGCCTTCTCGTTTTATGCATGATAAGTTACAGTGCTACCCTCTAGAGGTATAACTGAGTACATAGTAACTTAAAATTATTATGGGTTTATTAGATGATGAGAAAACTATTTGTTTCGCTACTGGTAGTCCTCTGGCAATTGTTCACTTACAGGCTATTGCGAATTTAAATTTGCTTGTGCTATGGTGCTTCTTCAAAAACGTCTCTAAGAATGCTTAAAGGCAGAAACGAGAAAGAAGAAGTATCTCCAACCAAAATGAAACAACCCTGCAGATGATATTTCATAAAGTGGATTACTAAATCCAAGTCCAGAAAGACTTTGTATAACGTGGTCTTTGTATCAAGACTTACCGAAGGCACTGTAACTTTGGTATTTATGAGATTTACCCCAAGGCATTGTAGATGCGGTCTTCTCTTGTGAAGACTTACCCAAAGGCAATGTAGATGCGGTTTCTCTTGTGAAGACTTACCCGAAGGCAATGTAGATGCGGGTTCTCTTGTGAAGACTTACCCGAAGGTATTGAAAATGCGTAGAGGATTGAATGTGGTCAATTATTACTGCCAAGAATAGTTCTGGGTCTTCAGTGGGGTCAGTGGCATTTGTCGCGGTGACCTGCAGCCAGTTTAGGCTACTGACACTGATTATCCACTGAGATCCATAGAAACTATCTCGGCTAATATTAATTGTACAGACTCAAACTTTAATTTATTTGTCAGTTGTATTCTCCCTTGTCCTCAGTGTTTGGAGATTTATTTCAGCTGACAGTTTAATTTCTTATTAGTACTGGTTGTCAACAGGCATAGGCTTCTTCAGGCTTAAGAATGTACCTGTGAGTAAACAGCCTCCTGCTGACCTTAACAGGTTCATTCCCTGTTGCCTATCTCTCCAGTAATAAGCTGGTAATAATATTCTGCCCCTACTAATAGATCTACATTGGTGAGGCGGTCAGACATTATCTTGCTGTCAACCAGTTTGACTCCATTTTTCTGTAGGAATTTGGCTGTGTTCCTTAGACCCTTAACATTAAGGTAAAATGGGATATGATCAACTACTATAGCTTGGAGAGGTCGGACATAAACGACTAGGCTTACTAGTGGCTGGACTACTGGATTCTTGGGGTCCTCTATTTATCATGAACCCTGACAGGTTTAATTTAACCTGTGTTACTGGGTTTAGCTTAAGTGCCTCTGCCGCTTTCCGTGTGATAAAGGTTTTCTGGGACCTTTGATCAAATAAGCTTCGTGTGGCGATCTTGGCCCTTATTCTTGATTAGGAGTTGGGCAGTGGGCAATGTTGCATTAACTTGAGATGTGGATGATTGTAAAATGTAATTTTCTTGCACTTTGCAGCACTGTGCTTGGGTGGATTTTGTCTCACCCTGGGGTTTGAATACTTTGATTTAGCTTACTTGCACAGTGCAGCATGATACTGGCCCCTTCGATACCTATTGCATGTGTTCAATGGGGTCTCACAACTGTTTGCATTATGCGGTTTGAGACACCTGGTACATCTGCGTAACTGTTGTTACATATCCCAGTATGGATACTCACATGAAATTATATGAGAATAAAATTATTAAAATTATTTCTTATTTTGATATGTATGTATTTGTAAGGTGTCATATAATTTGGCAACACAGGGAAGCATGATGCGAGCTGATTTAGTCACATGTATTAGACGTATTTGTCTGGTAACTTCCTGATGAAATAATCTGTACGTGTGTATTTGAGTAGTTGCCAGATGCTACCTCTTATTAATTATTATGTTACATAAATTTATTACAATTTATTAATGTCATTTGCATATGACAATTATATTTTAGTTTTCATTATATACATGTGAGAACGATTGCTTTTTTCATATGTTGTAAATTATTAGAAGTCCTTGTTTACCATCCATTATCCTGATGAAGGCGGCGGGGAGCAAGGGAATTGTGGGTAGATTATAATATATATATATGCAGAATAACCACATGTGAAAAATAGAAAATGCTTAACGCGTTTTCGGCTAATAGCCTTCATCAGAGCAAAGTAGAATGAAGAGATGATGAAAGATGATGAAGATGATGAAGATGAAATTCATCTTCATTCTACTTGCTCTGATGAAGGCTAATTAGCCGAAAACGCGTTAAGCATTTTCTATTTTCACATGTGGTTATTCTGCATACTTGGATCAGTGTTTTTGTGATCAATTATTATATATATATATATATATATATATATAATATATATATATATATATATATATATATATATATATATATATATATATATATTAGTATATTTTGGTAGCAGTCTTTCCTGTAGACATATGTTATTAAATATGACCGAAAAAGTAAGATTAATAATTCTGACACGAATTTTCTCAATTTTCCTTATGTTTCTTTTTACTGATGACGGTAATTAAAAATCAATTCTCCAAAATTCATTCTTTATTTCTAGTCTGACGCGACACTTGAGCACGTTTCGTAAAACTTATTACATTTTCAAAGACTTTTAGTTTATCTAGACAACTTACGCTTTATGAAACAAACATTGGCTCTTATACCTGCATTTGGGTGAGGTGATGTAATACATTAGTGGGTGAAACACAGAACATGGAAAACGGGGTATAGATTTGTAGAAGTAGAAGTCGGGTCCCAATAGAACTGCAGAAGGCCTATTGGCCCATATTTCTTGATGTTTCTATATTGGAGCGGAGTCTTGAAGTGGGTAGAATATAGTTGTACGTTAATTGGCTGTTGATTGCTGGTGTTGACTTCTTGATGTGTAGTGCCTCGCAGATGTCAAGCCGCCTGTTGTCACTGTATCTATCGATGATTTCTGTGTTGTTTGTTAAGATTTCTCTGGTGATGGTTTGGTTGTGGGAAGAGAGTATATGTTCCTTAATGGAGCCCTGTTGCTTATGCATTGTTAAACGCCTGGAAAGAGATGTTGTTGTCTTGCCTATATACTGAGTTTTTTTAGGCTTACAGTCCCAAGAGGACATTTGAAGGCATAGACGACGTTTGTCTCTTTCAAAGCGTTCTGCTTTGTGTCTGGAGAGTTTCTCATGAGTAGGTTGGCAGTTTTCTTGGTTTTATAGTAAATCGTTAGTTGTATCTTCTGATTTTTGTCTGTAGGGATAACATTTCTATTAACAATATCTTTCAGGACCCTTTCCTCCGTTTTATGAGCTGTGGAGAAGAAGTTCCTGTAAAATAGTCTAATAGGGGTATAGGTGTTGTATTAGTTGTCTCTTCAGAGGTTGCATGGCGTTTTACTTTCCTTCTTATGATGTCTTCAATGAAACCATTGGAGAAGCCGTTGTTGACTAGGACCTGCCTTACCCTGCAGAGTTCTTCGTCGACTTGCTTCCATTCTGAGCTGTGGCTGAGAGCACGGTCGACATAAGCGTTAACAACACTCCTCTTGTACCTATCTGGGCAGTCACTGTTGACATTTAGGCACAATCCTATGTTTGTTTCCTTAGTGTAGACTGCAGTGTGGAAACCTCCGCTCCTTTCCATGACTGTTACATCTAGAAAGGGCAGCTTCCCATCCTTCTCCATCTCGTAAGTGAAACGTAACACAGAATTCTGCTTAAACGCCTCTTTCAGCTCCTGCAGATGTCTGACATCAGGTACCTGTGTAAAAATGTCGTCAACATACCTGCAGTATATGGCCGGTTTCAAGTTCAAGTCGACTAAGACTTTTTCCTCGATAGTACCCATGTAGAAGTTTGCAAACAGGACACCTAGGGGAGAACCCATGGCGACCCCATCTACTTACTTATACATGTGCCCATCCGGGCTCAAGAAGGGTGCCTCCTTAGTACAAGCTTGGAGTAGTTTCCTCAGGATATTTTCTGGCACGTCAAGGGGAGTACAGGCCGGGTCTCGATACACTCGGTTCAATATCATCCCGATTGTTTCATCCACAGGTACGTTGGTGAACAGTGATTCTACGTCCAACGAGGCTCTTATCCCTGTGGCTCGTGTTCCCCGTAGTAAGTCAACAAATTCCTTCGGGAATTTCAGGCTGAAGTTGCACGGGACATAAGGAGTCAGTAAGCCGTTGAGTCGTTTCGCCAGTCTGTACGTTGGTGTGGGTATCTGGCTGATAATTGGCCGAAGTGGGTTTCCAGGCTTATGCGTCTTGACGTTTCCATACGCATATCCAGGTTTATATTCTCCAATAATCTTTGGCAGGTGGAGTCCAGATTTCTTGGCATTCACAGTTTCAATCGAGGCAACTACAGAAGTACCATACTGACCCCCGAGCTCAAAGCGGCAGCCAAGAGCCTTCGTGAGAACAAGGAGATAGTTGTCAGGAGAGGCGACAA
The DNA here is from genome assembly GCA_020271785.1 of Procambarus virginalis. NCBI lineage: Eukaryota > Metazoa > Arthropoda > Malacostraca > Decapoda > Cambaridae > Procambarus > Procambarus virginalis. The sequence goes on along the minus strand of WNGS01165503.1, from coordinate 9,759,149 downwards.
GTCGCCAATATACGTCATCCTTAAGAAAGACGAATATCTGGCGAAAATGAACCACATACTCTCTGACCAAACTAAATTCCAAAGGGTAACGAAGGACACTATAGCCGAATTGAAAACAAAGGTCAACAAGTTGATTGAAACTGTGAATGCAGTTTCAATTTATATTTATTTTCCAATATAGAAACATCAAGAAATATGGGCCAATAGGCTTTCTGCAGTTCTATTGGGACCCGACTTCTACTTCTACAAATCTATAACCCGTTTTCCATGTTCTGTGTTTCACCCCACTAATGTATTACATCACCTCACCCAAATGCAGGTATAAGAGCCAATGTTTGTTTCATAAAGCATAAGTTGTGTAGATAAACTAAAAGTCTTTGAAAATGTAATAAGTTTTACGAAACGCGCTCAAGTGTCGCGTCAGACTAGAAATAAAGAATGAATTTTGGAGAATTGATTTTTAATTTACCATCATCAGTAAAAAGAAACATAAGGAAAATTGAGAAAATTCGTGTTAGAATTATTAATCTTACTTTTTCGGTCATATTTAATAACATATATATATATATATATATATATATATATATATATATATATATAGATATATATATATATATATATATATATATATATATATATATATATATATATATATATATATATATATATATATATATATATATATATATATATATGTATATATATATATATATATATATATATATATATATATATATATATATATATATATATATATATATATATATATATATTATATATATATATGGGACCTTTTTGCAAGTTTATTTCACCTAATATTAAAAATTTTCTTTTCAGTCCTACATAGGAGTACTGTGGTGTTAACTTAATTTATGATAGAGTAAACCCCATAGACTAGATTTATAGCTCTATCTTCATTCAACACGTGCTGTACATACTAGTTAGGTAACAACTGTATGATTCGTCTGACTGGTATCTCGGTTAGGATAACTTGTGCAATGATATAAGGAATGTCTTGAGGGCAAAACAGACCCCCCCCCCCAGCCTACAGCATATTTAAGGGTCACCGGTTTAGGTGTAACAGTAACCTAAGGTTTTGAGGGATTTGCTGCTTGCATGTGATTAACGTTTTGTTTCTTAGGAGTACTTTTGGTACTCTTAGGTCTCACAGATAAATCAGTGTTTGACCTGTTAATGATGGATTGATTGTTAGTATCCATATTATCTAAAGACTATCATCTTAGGAGGTTCAGTTAAAGAATCTGATGTGGGTACGGTTTCTGTAGATTGAGTACAGGCTTCAAGTGCCTGGTTTGCTTGTCTTTTCTTTACGACTGATCACAAACCTTCTATGATATCCAGCATTGTCAGGATGGTATTATTCTGATATTTGTATAACTCATTTAGCACCTCGGTGGACTATTTTCTTTGGATGATAATTTTAGTCGTCCACTCAATAGTGGGTTGATCCACTTCACTGCTGAAGGGTTTTAGCAGTGACTCGAGTTTTAGGCTAAAGGCTTGTAAGGAGTCAACTGATTGATCTGGCTGGGTTAAGTGCAATAACGGGTGCACGAGTGATATGATAGTCTTTTCTTTATCATTAGGACTGCCACTATTCTGGTTTAAAGTTTCTTATTCAGTTCAGCTTTTGTTTCAGCTTCAGCCTTTAATTCAGCTTCAGACTTTTGTTTCAGCTTCACCCTTAGGTTCACTTTGGAGGCATAATGGTTCTGTATCCTCATGTATTGAGTTCTCTGAATCCATAGAATATGTGGATAAAATTTCTGAAAACTACTCAGTTTCTGTTAGTGTAGTGTTGGTTGAAGCTGTGTTGGATGAGGTTTTAAACTTCAATTATTGATCCAGTGTAAGGATCTACTCTCTATAGAGGTTCAGCCTTATATTTATCCAGATCATCCAGATATTTTTGGAAATCTCAATTTGTTCCGCTTCGGTGTGGAAGGCGTCTAGCTGGTCCAGCTTGGCATTTTCTTGCATGAGGACTCTAAGATAATTATCTGCAGCCACATTTGTACTCTGCAACTTTTGTTTAACCATTTCTATGCGATTTATCAGTACTTTGGCTGAGACACTTGACTGAACTAACTGATCACACTTATCCAGTTGTCGAGTCACATGTCCTTTGTAACTCAAGTATGATCTATGATACAATTTACTGTTGTTGGATATTTTTTCTGAGGCGCAGTCTGCTGAGTTTGATTTAGTAGGCCCCATGATTTGGTTATGAAAATAACTGGGGCACTGATACATACAATGGTGATAAGTATGGTTGGTAATAGCTGTCGGGGTGCCTCTCTCTCTAGCCAGTCACCACCAAGTATTAGTAGTGATAAACGTTACTTACTGTAGCCCCCACGGGTCTGCACTCGATCCTCACGGTGTCACTGTTCACCAGGAGAGTCTCTGTCTTTCTCCGGCTGGCCTCGTAGCCTAAAGATGAGTGAGAACATGATCACTTCACTTGACCATGTGCCCGGCCCGACAGAGGGCTCTACCGCTCACTATAGGTCGCCAACTGGTGTTTACCGTGTCCAGTAACACCTCAGTGGAATAGTAGTAATATAGTAGTGGCCCCAGGGAATACTAATCAATTTGGTAGCAGGTAAGTATATGTTTAAATCACTCATGATAAATATGTAAGTCTCTTATGTTATGTTTGCCAAGATAAATATGTAATGTCTGCCAGTTTTTCTGTCCTATTAAGATAAATATGTAAGTCTCTTATGTTATGTCTGCCAGTTATTGAATAAAACGTATTAAGAGAATGATAAACTATTTTTCCACCCACTATGCTAACACCAGTCTCTGTTTTTTCTATCAGATAGATTGCTAAAATAGAGATAACTATTTTAAATTAAAAGTGCAAAGATGTTTCGGAGTGCTTTTTAGTCCAAAAATGATACAAAATTGTGCTTATTGCCTAGTGCGAGGTCGAACAAGAGATCAAGAGGTATATGTTGTGATCACACAGTTAACCAAAAAAAATAATAGAATTTGTAGGTGGTGAGCACATCTCCCCAAACTCTTCTGTGCTTTTTTCACAATTATATGATAAGAGATGTAATGGAGTTGGACTAAGTCTCACTTTACATTTCATAATGTTATTTGAACTGCAGAAAGATGATTTTGCGTTACGTTACAATGTGTTACAGAGCGCTAAAACTGACACAATAATATTTGATAAGAGATGTAATGGAGATGCACTAAGTCATACTTTCATAATGTTATTTGGACTGTAGAAAGTTGATTTCGTGTTACGTTACATTGTATTACGGGGGCTAAGTCATACTTTCATAATGTTATTTGGACTGTAGAAAGTTGATTTCGTGTTACGTTACATTGTGTTACAGGGGCTAAGTCATACTTTCATAATGTTATTTGGACTGTAGAAAGTTGATTTGCGTTACAATGTGTTACAGAGGGCTAAAACTGTCACACAGTCAGCAGTCACTGTTTTTTTCTGCTGGATCGAAGAAACACTAATGGCTGATGAGCGTGAAGGACGATGGCGAGTGAAAACTTGCGCTAGGGAGGGACACGAAGGTCAAACCCTAACGAGACGGAAAGATGTTTCATTCATTCAGTATAAGAGTCTTGAACATTCCGTGACATTGTCTCACTGTGATAACGCCGTTGTGTGTTACAAGGTATGCACAGTAATAATGGGTGTATGATGAAGAGGTGATGGAGATTGAGTAGACACGCTTACATTTCAATGATATTTATTTGGACAGCAGATGTTGCGATCACAGTTAACAAAAATTTGTAGGTAGTGATCATGTCTCCAGTGATGATGTGTTGACTTATATTGAATTTTGTAACTACCTCGTCATGATTGTAACTTGCTTAGCTAAAAATGAATTGTGGGGTTCAGTCCTAGACCCCTTTACTGCCCATATGACTGCCATGTGTGATTGGACTGTTTAGCATCACGTAGGTAGTTCTTGACACACTATGTAACCCACATATAATGTAGAGAGAGAGAGAGAGAGATGGTACACCCCATTGCCGTCACTCCCCCAGTGCGAGGGGGATGGTAAGTGGAACAGGTGGGGCACGCTGCTGGTAGCTACATCTCCCTTTCCTTAACGAAACCACAGTGGGTAATGGATCCCCTGGCACTTCCGCCCGTGTAGGAGGAAGTAATGGCAGTCATTGCGCACCGTCAATATGGGCGCTTGTGTGTGATAAAAAAGTTAAAATATTCAGCAAAGAATGTTATAAAAAGGCGCATATTTTCTCTCTTTCACTAGCGAGAAAACGCAAACATTCCAGCCGAGGTGTGTGCTATGTCTTAACTCTCTCAAAGCAGTCCTCTAGACCCATGATAAATGCGACTCGTCCCTGACGAGGAGAGCTGAGGCGGGGGGGGGGGGTGGAAGGGGAAGATATGATCACACCAGCTACTTGGAAATACTCTTCAGTTACCCAGTGAAAGGTGGACAGTACACACACCCCTCTGCAGACTTTGAAAAACTATTAAGGGTAATGGACCACTTCCGTCCTGGTCTGTCTCCCTCCATGCATTGTTACATAAAACAGACCTTCTCCGCCAACTGCTGAATCATCTCATTAGCAACTTAAGAGTGCCTGCTCTCTCACCCTCCTCCTCCTCCTCCTCCACACTTCCTACTATGTATGCCCGAACTAGGTCCCTCATGGATCATCACCAAACACAGTTGCAAAGCTCAAAGAAAATAGACTTGAAAAAACGATTAAGGAGAATGCACCACATCCCTCCTGCTGCCGCTCCCAACACCTCCTGGACTCTGCTCTCTCCTACCCTCCTGACACTTCCTGCCGTGTGCATAGCTCGAAGAAAAATAATGGCTGTCTAAACCACAAATGACCCTAAACACTCTCACTCAGAGGGGGAAGGTCCCCTCACTCTCCCTCACACTCCCTCGCCCCTCCCACCCCCACCCCATCAACATATATTGGGACCCCTCTCACCTACACACACATACACACAGCCTCTACATAGCAATACATACTCTCATCTTTTAGTCAACTATTATTATCTACATACAGGATTAAGTCTACGGCAAACACACATACATATTCAACTACTCTTCATCTCATATCCTCATATTCCTTACTCTACCTCATACCCCCACATAGCCCACATACTCTCCTACCCCACACAATATGACCTCCCAATCTTCCCAGACCGCATAACCTAACACCGGATGCTTACACGCATCCGACACGCGCCAAACTTCCGGGAAAATTCCCCAAAACCTTTTGCGACTAGACACGTGCGCTCCACCTGGCCAGGTGGCTCATAATGAGCCCACCTGGCAGCTGGTGTGCGCGGTTCTAGGCGTACTTTTCACTACTGACTTTTACCCGGTTATTCATTTCTCCATCCTTACCCGTTGGCAGGCTTCTTGGTCGTCTGTTACTGGTAACAAACTCCGTACTCTTAAATGTTGTGTTTCCTCGTGGCCGTCCTCCTACCACCGTAACCGGCGATGGGAAATGCTCTGGCGAGGTTGCGTATTGGCCACACTCGCTTAACCCATGGTCACTTAATGGAGCGCCGCCCTGCTCCTTATTGTCCTAATTGCATTGTCCCTCTTACGGCCGTGCATGTCTTTCTTGAATGTCTTGACTTCCGGGACGAGCGTGTGTCTTGCTTTCCGACCGCCCCTCGCGGTCGCCTGTCCCTCAATAGAATTCTTGGTGACTCTGATACTTTTGATATCGTTAGCCTTATGCGTTTTTGTTCTCGTTTTGGCATCCTTGGTGATATTTAGCGCCCTCTGATTATTCCGCACATTTGATGGTGCTACATAGCCTTCCCGGTTTGGTGCATTCTTTTGATAATTACTTACTTACTTACTATATTGTCATATAAGACGCAAAATGTCGGTGAACGACCACGTGACAAGACATATACAGGGAAAACGGGAGGGGCATATACAGGAAGCGACAAGGAAATCTGCAAGATACTGATCGCCAGTTTCCATGGAGTGCTCACATCTGAGCCTGAGCAGCTCCTATTGTTAGAAGAGATGACCCTAGGTGAGAAACCGTATCTAGAGTCTCTCTCCTCTGATATACCTCTATATCAGATATAGAGGTGACAACAGAGGAGGTAATGAAACAGCTAACAACATTAGATGAAACTAAATCAGTTGGACTGGACAACGTATCCCCGTGGATACTAAAAGAGGCAGCGCAGGCCCTCAACATGCCTCTAGCAATGATCTTACGAAGGGAGAGTTGCCCAGATGTTCCAAGAAACAAATGTGATAGAGAACAGGCACTTAGCTATAGACTAGTATCACTGACAAGCATTCCCTGCAAAGTACTTGAAAGAATACCCAGGTTAAGACTGTATATACACTTAAAGTGAGTTAGATACTTAAACACCAATATGGGTTCAGGGAAGGGAAATCATGCCTAACCGACCTTCTGAAATTCTATACTAAAGTGAAGAATGGGCAGACTGCATATTTCTGGACTGCCAAAAAAGCCTCTGACACAGAACCTCACAGGAGACTGTTAATCAAACTTGAGAGGCAGGAGGAAGTAAGTGGAAAAGCCCTAGCATGGGTAGGAAATTACCTAAGAGGCAGGAGAATAACAGTAAGAGGTGAGAAATCGGATTGGTGAACAGTAACGAGTGGAGTACCTGAAGGATCGCTGTTGAGACCAGTTCTATTTCTAATATACGTAAACGACATGTCTACAGGAGTCGAGTCCTATATGTCGATGTTTGCGGATGACAAGAAATTAATGAGACGAGTTGTGACAGATGAGGATTTAATATCCTCCAAGAGGATTTGGACAAGTCGCAGAAATTATCAGAAAAATGGCTACTGGAATTCAGCACAAGCAGGTGCAGCATTACAAAAATGGGACTATGTGAGAGGAGACCAAAGGGACAGTGCACAATGGAGGAAAACTACTTTTTTGGGACGATTCGAAATATTGACCCGGGAGTGGACGTAACACCAATTCTAATTACTTAGGCACACAGAAATAGGATAACGACAACAGCGTACTCTATGCTAGTGAAAGTTAGAACATCATTCATAAACCTATGTAAGGAGGCATTTAGAGCACTTTGCACTTCCAATGTGAGATCAGTCTTAGAAAATGCAGCCCCATCGTGGAGCTCTCACCTGAAGAAACACATAAGGAGACTGGAAAAGTTTTCAAGGTTTGCAACGAGGCTTGTCCCAGAGCCGCGAGGGACGGGGCATGAAGAGTGACTGATGGAACTGAACCAGACAACGCTAGACAGAACGAGGGAGCAGGGAGATATGATAGAGACATACAAAATACTTAGGGGGATTGATAGAGTGGAAATAGAGGAAATATTCACACTGAATACCAACAGAACAAGGGAGCATGGGTGGAAGCTGGGAACTCAAATGAGTCAGAGATGTTAGACAGTTTTCATTTAGGATAAGAGTAATGGGAAAATGAAATGAATTAAAGGAGCAGGTTGTGGAAGTAAACTCTATTCATAATATTAAAATTTAATAATTCATTGTTTTGGGGGACAGGAAGCCAGAGAGTATTCATACACGATTGGCTTTTATCGAGGTCCCCTTCGAAGGCCAAATTACTGACCCCGCCCAGGATGCAACCCCACAACACGCTTACTAACTCCTGAGTACCTACTTACTGCTTGGTGAACAGATGCCTTAGGTGAAAGGAAATGCACCCAACCATTTCTGTCCCACCCGGGATTCGAATCCGGAATTCTCGATTATACGTCGAGAACAATCCCGACTCGAACAATACCGGGACCCTTGAAAGTAGATATGATACGAAATAGGACATGAGTCATTGTGTTAAACAACCAATGACTAGGATGGTGGGATCCAAGAGCCGATGCTCGATCCTGGAGGCACAAATAGCTGAGTACATACAATATAGGTGATTACAGACACTAAATAAATGTATCTAATTTCAAATATTATCATTAAAGACCACATAAGCGTCATTTGTACATTTGCTAACAGGTGTTAGATTTAGTAAATTGAATCTAATGTGCAAATCACGAAAATTAACACGTCATGAAAAATGTAACAGTGTCTGACCACGAAGGAAGAATTGAAACAGGAATTTCCATAAGTACTTTCGTATTTAATATTATATCCTTAAAAGGATCTAATAATACATATTTTGTATTAAATAATACATCTTCAGAATAATACATCCTCCTTCTGAAAATGTATTATTAAATACGAAAGTATTTAAGGAAATTCCTGTTTCAAATCGTCCTTCGTGGTCTGACACTATCAAATTGAATCTAATATGCTTTAAACGTAAAAATACCACTTTACATAAACAATTTCAGTATTACCTTTCTACAACCAATTAAAAACGTTAGAGAAACGTTTGTGTTAACTGGGAAGACAGAGAAACAGAGAGACAAGAGACAAACAAGCACAAACCCGGGCACTACCGGGTTACTCCTATTTAGTATGTTTATATATTCATGTTCATTACAATGATTTGTTCTTTAAGTATTATTTATGGAGCAGTCCCGTTGTTCTCAAACGTGGGTTGTCGTGAGTGAGTTAAACAGAATTGTTAGTGATGAACTGCACATATGAATTGGATCAATGTAAAACCTTGAGCCACTGATAATCTTAACCATAAGCTCAAGATTACCTCTTAAAAGTGACCAACTCGTCAAGGTAATTGCAATATGAAACAGAAGATTCATGTTGACAATTAAAAATATACCCTGCGTTAATAGGAACGTGTAACATACTGGTAAATCATATTTCGTAGTATGCTTGAAAATATGGCAACATACGAATTAATTGGACATTTTAACAGGAATGATAACTTGGGCATGAAGAACGTTGTTTAACTGAACTGTTTTGGACGAATGTTAATTTAGCAAAGAAGCTTGCTGAATCATTGGTCTGTATTACACGAAAGTTAATTGGATAATGAAGCATGTTGGTTAATTGGACCATATAGCATGCTGGTTAATTGTTCCATGTAAAGTACTATTTAACTGGAACATATGACATGCTAGTTAATTGGACAAAGTAGCACTCTGATTAATTGGACTGGGTAGAATATTAGTTAATTGGATAATATAGTACAATATTTATTTGATTGATAATGTTATTTGAAACTTCATTATTAAACATTGATAGGTGTTTATTTTGTGAAAAATTAATTAAAGAGAGAGAATATTTTATAATATTGCTTCCAAGGAGGGAGCACCAGAGATAAAATCTTAACTGACATGTATAGTCATCATTATTGTCACTCACCACCAGTAAACTGTAGTGTTTCAGTCGCCCACATAGGTCTCACGCTGACATCTTCTTTTTTTTATTATTTTTTTTATTATTTTTTTTTACATATATACAATTGTTACATTCTTGTACAGCCACTAGTACGCGTAGCGTTCGGGGAAGTCCCTGGAATACGATCCCCGCCACAAAGAATCGTTTTTTCATCCAAGTACACATTTTACTGTTGCGTTAAACAGAGGCTACAGTTAAGGATTTGCGCCCAGTAAATCCTCCCCGGCCAGGATACGAACCCATGACTAAGCGCTCGCGGAATGCCAGGCGAGTGTCTTACCACTACACGGAGACTGCATTCATAGTTAATGGTCTCTGATCAATGATTTTTGCCTCATGTTGGGTGAGTGACTCTGGGACTCAGAGCCGTCCAGTCAATGGTCGACGGTGGTGAGGTACCTCTCCAGTATTCACTAACTCAGCAGTATTCACAAGACCTCGTGACCCACTAACATCAGTTGTGACTGTTCCCCTGTCTCCACAGTCCAAAGTCCCCACGGTTCTCCAGTCCCCACAGTTCTCCAGTCTCTACGGATCTCAACTCTTCGGGATCCTCGGTGAAGGAAGTTCCAACTATATTCATTCTTGCAGTTTAACGGAAGTGACTCTTCACCATGAGGTTGTTGGGTCTGTCTCTGTGGTTCCTCGCCGCTCAGGTCATCCTTGGGTTCCAGGCCACATGGAATATGTCAGGTGAGGTCCACCTTCAGTTACAGTTACAGTGTTATCTGGATATCTTGGGAACGGTTCTACTTGGGGAAGTGAGCAGTTCACTTTGGAAAGATTAATCAAAGGCTACGATTACAGCTGTAATAACTATTAACACTCTCGTATGTAGTTTAAATAATATCTTAACATTCTTAAATATATTATTATTACTATTATTATTATTATTATTATTATTATTATTATTATTATTATTATTATTATTATTATGTTTATTATTATTATTATTATTATTATTATTATTATTATTATTATTATTATTATTATTATTATTATTATTATTAATTTTTTTTCTTAAGACAATTTTTTCCATGTTCGTGGCGTAGTCGACTAAGGCAGCGTCTGTGATCATCCCGGGCGTTAGTTCGAACCCTCATCACGGACCTTATGGATTTGTGTGTTATATTATTATTATTATTATTATTATTATTATTATTATTATTATTATTATTATTATTATTATTATTATTATTATTATTATTATTATTATGTTTTACTTCTAAGTTAGGAAGCGAGAGTTGCTCTTTTCCTGTAAAGATATCGTAAATTTTTCAGGGATGTGCATTATTAATGGGTACTACTGTGTCCTCAGCCCTACTTATGCAAGGTTGGCACATATTTGCAACGCAATCTTCCTTAGATAAGCTAGCCTCCAGCACATTTACATGCAATATGTTTCTTGCATTTTGACAAGGGGAAATTTTCATAAATGTACACTGCTAGCATAGAAATTAATGGATCATATTGGTGTGTTTTCTTGTCAAATCTTAAGACAGGAAATGTATGGTGCGTCTGTGAGATCATAAGTTATGTCTTATTTTGGATAATATTTACTTGCCACCGTCGTCCTTAAGATAAGATAAGACAGTTTTAAAGGTTTCATTCTGTTTCATTTGAACACCGAAAACGTTTGTGTACAATTATATTCAATGGGACGAGCTTCAGGTATTGGCTTCAGGATGCCATGGAAATAGACGTTCCACAGGCGTGGTCGGATCACTGGCAGGGGTAGACTCGCCTCTGGGATGTGTCCACAGCAGGGATGATTGTTTACGTCAACCTGCGAGGTTCTGTTACTTAATTCAGTAGGTTCCAGTGAGGTGCAGAAGATTCCCATAAATGCAAAACTCTTAAGCTTACACACTAGTATTATGTGCCATCTCCAGCCATAAGCGCCAGCAATATGCATGGATGTGACATGTGTGTATCCTCTCAACACTCGTGACTCTTGTTCCATTTTACAGTCGACTGTAACAGCAGATCTGATGAGATTTGTTCTCTAAAACCATATTGCTTCTTACGTAGTAAGTAGCTTTTGTTCAAATATCTTTCCAGCGGCCAATAGCTTACTGCTCATATCTTGCGTGTCTAGTGAAATCTGCTACGAGCCATCTCTTGCGGACTAGTAGCCAGATTTGCTGGTCAAAGTCAGCTTAGAAGAAAGCTGCAATTGGAAATGCACGTTTCAGGATGTAGGGATTTACAGTCTTGGTCTTGCTAACATTCGTTTCAAATAAGAATGTTTATACTTTTCTTTTGTGATGTTACAATAAGAAGGAATGTAGCTGAGGTAGGGAGTGACATGGGTCAGTAACTTGCATCTTACTTGCTGAATGAGAAGCAAGATGTTCAGCCTTCTTGATATCACTGGTCGCTACAGAACTATCAGCTCTGTATAGAGGTAATATGGTCATTAGCTGCTATTCCTTGTTCTTCATTTATTATGCACCACCAATAACCCATTTTTGCAATTGTTTTATGTTTCTTGATTTATCATAGTGAACGATGTTTTTTAGAGATTCCAGGCTGTTGACTTCTCATCGGCTTCAATTATACACTGATACACGAACTAAGGTTGCTATCCAGGTTTGCATTTGTAAATTCTTGATGGGATACGAGCATTTTGGTGTTTCAGGAGTTAAAATGTAACATTCTCACTGGGGCTGTTAGCATCTCCAGTCAGGATAACATCCCAATTTTCGTTCTCTAGGGATTAACAGTCCATGCCAGACTATTGGATCTCAGAGCTAACAGGTCTTCTTAGTTTATTTTCTACTTCAGACTTGGCCATTTATTTACATTGCTAATTATGTTAAATACATTGTATTCTGTCGTCCGCGGACGGGGATAAAGATTAGTTTGGAATCATATCGTGTAGTGACTTACTGAACACTCACCTACAGGTGATTGTTGTTCTCTTACCATGCTGACCTGCAGTCATACATTCTCGTCTGTCTTACATAAACCGGGCATGTGATCTGTTCTCCTTCATATAGCGTAGTGGGTTACTGAGCACCATCCTCAACCACGGATGGTGGTTGAGGCGCATGGTATAACACTTCACAAACAGTTTCAATCTTGATGTCTTGATGGTTCATGTCTTCCACGAGCATGAACTGTTGACACTTGTTTGGATGTATAAGCTCATCTAAAGAACTTGTCCATA